>PVIH01025141.1:0-21278 GCA_004025045.1 Sigmodon hispidus | reverse complement strand
CCTAGAATCCCCCAGTGAGGGGCTGGGGTGTGGCTCAGTGGTAGAGCCCCTACCTAGAATCCCCCAGTGAGGGGCTGGGGTGTGGCTCAGTGGCAGAGCCCCTGCCTAGAATCCCCCAGTGAGGGGCTGGGGTGTGGCTCAGTGGCAGAGCCCCTGCCTAGAATCCCCCAGTGGGGGCTGGGGTGTGACTCAGTGGCAGAGCACCTGCCTAGAATCCCTCAGTGAGGGGCTGGGGTGTGGCTCAGTGGTAGAGCCCCTGCCTAGAATCCCCCAGAGGGAGGCTGAAGTATGACTTGGAGACAGAGTGCTTGTCTATTATGTGAAAGACACCAGATTCAACTTCTGATATTACAAAACAAAAACAAAAAAAAAAAAAAAAGAAAAGAAAGGTGCTCTTAATTAAAAACATCAATTTATTGTTCTTTCTCAGGTGACCCCTCCCCCTGTCAGTTTGAACTCTTCTGTCCACACTGAGATCTGTGAAGGTCAGTCTTTATCTCACTAGAACCCAGCAGGAAGGATGAGATCAGACTTCTGTGTTTAATTAAACCTTACTTTTCTGGCTCTCAGATCATCACGTAGGGAAATGTGACCTTCCATTAGCCATGGGAATGAAGAGCCACACCCACATTCCTTTGCCTGGCCAGTTTGTGGTCCACTTCCAGAATCTCAGAGCAGGTAGGAGGTGGCTAATCCCAACAGTCTGCAACCTGACAAAGAAGGCAATGACAACTCAGGGCAACCAGGCTGAGGGCTTTGGACAATAATCCTGTCTCTCTCAGCAAACCAGCACCCACGATGAACAACATCAATCTGTCTTCCCTCAGTATCTTTGCTTTGTCTGTACCTGCAGCCCTGCTATGCTGGGAACAGTAGATTTTTCTAGTGAGCAGCTGGATTCTGTGCCCCCACGATACTCTGCTTCTCAAATCATGCTGTGCCCCATGGATGCTGGGTAGGGTACAGGAACACACCATCACTCTTCAGGGCTGGCTTCCCTTCACCCTATCTGGTACATACCGTGGGACCAGCCTAGTGGGAATGAGGGTCCTCTAGAGATACTAGTGTCTGCCTCCGGCTTTCAGACTATTGAAACAATGGTTCCCAAGAAACGAGAATTTCCCCCAGAAAGCCCATGCTGCAAGAAGCAAAAACCTGGTGTCACCCATTGGAGGATTCTTTCAGCAAGAGATTTCACAGAGCTCTGACGACTTGCCAGATCATCTTGTAGGAGACAGTGATAAATCAATGATGGAGGGACCATGTCTTAACGGAAACTGCTTAGTTATATACTCTTCTGGCTTTTACTAGCTCAAGCCTTGTGTCAGGACCCTGAGGATGGATTTGTGGTGTCTCTGGGTTTCTATTCTTCTTCTTAACCTGTCCACATTACTCTATTTATTTAATTGGCTAATTGTTGCCCAAAGGTTAAGCCTGGCATATATATATATATATATATATATATATATATATATATATACAATTTTATCTCTATGTTAGAAGAACAGCCTTCACAGCAAATGTTAACTGTGCTGGATTAGTCTAGATTCTTGTCTGGCAAGTCTCCTACCAGATCCCAGAGTGAGGGAGAGAATAGCCCTCACCCTTGCCATTCCTCCATCTTTTTATCCCCTCCTTTCTCCTCTCCCTCTACCTAAGACAAGGTCTTACTATGTAGTCCAGGCTAGCTTGGAACTCACTCTATAGAGGGCACTGGTTTCAAACTCACAGATCCTCCTGCCTCTGCCTCCTAAGTGCTGGGATTAAAGGCCATACACCACAAGCTTCCTAGTGCACTCCTGTCTGCCTTAAGCCTTGTCTCTTGTTGAGGAAGATCAGGTTCTTTTCACACAGAAACTTCAAGGCTTTCTCTGCAGTGGTTTTACCTGCTTGGCAGCTGTTTATCTTTCTCCCTGTGGGCAGGATTATCTGTGGATTTTCAGAACCCAGAGAAGGCTCAGCCAGTGAGAGGAACTCCACCAATATTTGCTAAATGAACACACAGGGATGCACACACACACACACACACAGATACACAGACACACAGATAGACACAGACAGACACACACACACACAGACAGACACACACACAGACACGCACACAGACATGCACACAGACACGCACACACACACACACACACACACACACACACACACACACACACATCACATCACACTGTGGCTTGAGCCCTAAGAGAAGTTCTGATTTAGTTGTTATAGGTAACAGAAATCAATCATCAAAAGAATTTCTGGACATAGTTTCTAAAATACCTAAAAAATAAAAACAAGGTAAAAATACATTTGGAATGTTCTGCTCTTCAGTCTGATTGCCATGCCTTGGTGTGCCAGACTCCTTAGAGCTATGGTTGTCAGCCTTCCTAAAGCTGTGACCCTTTGACACAGCTCTTCATGTTGTGGTGACCCCCAACTATAAGATTATTTCATTACTACTTCATAACTAATCTTGCTGTTGCTGTGGATTGTAGTATAAATATATGTGCTTTCTGATGGTCTTAGGTGATCTCTGTAAAAGGGTCAACTCCAAAGGAGGCCAATAGGTTGAGAACCATTGCCTTAGAGCATGGCATAGTCTAGCATCTTAGCAGGGAGCTCATCTATAGACACTGCAGCCACTCCCTTCGGCTAAAAGACTACTAAAACAGATCCCGGGAAACTGGCATTTTTCCAGGAAGGGGAAGCCTGGTGTCTGCTAGAGAGGGAGCTTGTCTTCCAGGAAAAGACTTTGCAGGATTCTGACAACATGTTCAGACTATCTCTGCCAGGAGCCTAGAGCCAGTCAATGATGTTAGTGGTGGGTAGAGCCTGTGGTATCAGTGGTGGGTGGGGCTAGACAGTGATACCAGCAGTGGGTGGAGTCAGACAATGATGTCAGTGGCAGGTGGAGCCAGACAGTGATATCAGTAGTGGGTGGGGCCAAACAGTGATGTCAGCAGTGGGTGGGGTCAGACAGAGATGTCAGCAGTGAGTGGTGGGGCCACCTCTGGACCAGCACTACCTAACCATGCTTACTCTTGTCTTCTATTTAAACCTAAACCTGAGATGGGCTAGAGGGTCCCTGGGCTTATCTGTTCCTCTTCCCAGTGTGGTCACATTGACTACATGGAATTTTTCTGCTTTTTACCATTTGTCTGTTTTGTTGGACTGAGGATGGACTTGGAGGCCTAGTTCATACTGACTATGTTATGTAACCAAAGTAGGGGAGCAGGCCATACGTGACTTTGGCCAAGTGTTGAGGTCAGTCTTCCTCTGGGTTGAGGAGTGGGGCTTGGTTGATGATAGTAGGCGCTCAGGCTGCCTCCTACCCCTGAGAGGCAGTGGGTGGGTGGTTGGGTGGACGGGTGGGTGTGTTCCTACTGCACTTGCGGCCCTCTCTGCTTTCCTCTTCCTTCCCCTCCCCGTGGGGACCCGCTCCTGTCCCTTGTGTCCATCTTGGATGAGATGGGCAGCTTACCACTCTTCAACTGCTCTCTATCTCACCGGCTAAGTTCAGCCACTTTCTGCAGCTCTCCGGCTCCACCCCGATCAGTTATTAAGATCATATTTTAAGCTCCTACCTGCTTTCAACAGAGTAAGAGAGCTCTCGAGCTGTAATTGTTGTCAATATATATTCACCTCCTCTCTCCCCAAACCCAACTGAAGTGACAGCAAGAAATCTTTAGAAAATCTTGGCCCATAAGTACAAAGTGAGCCAAAGTGAACACTCAGCTTCCAAGAGATTACCAAGAATTTAATTGATGGAGATGGAGGGGATTATACCACAAAAGCCTGCTTGTGAAGATACCTATGGGGCTGGGAGATGGCACAGCGGTTAGAGTGCTTGCTATGCAAACCTGCAGGCCAGAGTTCAGATCCCCACAACTTATGTAAAAATCTGGGTATGGCTCTGTACTTGCTGTAATGCCACAAGGGGCAGAGACAAGAGGGTCACTGGGCTTGCTGGCCAGCATCCTAGCTTCTAGGTTTAGTGAGAGACTGTGTCTCAAGGGAATCAAGAGGAGAGTGACAGAGCAGGACACCTGATTCCTCTTCTGGCCTCTATGAACATATGTCATATGTGCATGAACGCTGGCACAGACACACAGGTGCATACAACACACGCAGGCATGCACATGTGCTAGCTAAAAAGGTGAAGCAATTTATAGAGTAGAGAGGGTAGACAGAGAGAAGGTTGTGGAGGTCACAGAAGTTTGGAGGATTCAAAGCTCACTGCATATCTACATACAGAGCTACTGGAGGCCTTGGCCCAAATTTACATTAAACAGTCTTTTTCTGTGCATTAAAATATTAGAGGTGAGCCAGTTCCAGACAGTTGCATTAAAAAGGAAATCACTTTACACACATTAGTCTGCTCATTATGATAGCATCGAAATAAGAATTCAGTGTTGGCAAAGAGGCAGAGAAACATACTGGTATCTGTGAATGCCTTGGGTAGAAAAACTGGGAGAATAGCTACAGGAAACAGTGGAAGAGCTGCCCCCAAAAGTCCAAGTTTCCTGTCATGTGACCCAGCAATTCTACCCTTAGATAGAGACCCAAAGGATTAAAAAATGGGATCTTGAAAGTGATGGGGAGAAGAGAGAGTGACTGGGATGAGTAGGAGGGAGAAGAGAGTTTGAACAAGGGGATACATGGAAAAAATATGACTTTATTCATAATAAAAAAATCACTAAAAAAAAGAAAGGACATCTGCATACCATCGATCACCAATGTTCAGAGCACACCATTCTCAAGAGGTAACTAACCCAGATGGCTAGTAATCCACAAGATCAAAACCTGTGTGCCCATGAACACTGTATTTTTTATTTCTCATTCCTGCAACCAAAGATTCCACAAGAAGAAATTATGGGTAAGAGGTTTCTTTTTTTCTTTTTTCTTCGAGACAGGTTTCTCTGTGTAGCCCTGGCTATCCCAGAACTCGAGCTGTGGACCAGGCTGGTCTCAAACTCATAGAGATCCACCTGCATCTGCCTCCTGGGTGCTGAGATTAAAGGTATACAACATCAAATGTCCTGATGGAGAGGGTTCCTATGAGTTGATACAGTTCTGGGGGATACAATGCATCACATCTATGAAGGCTTTCCTAGGAAGAACAAATGCTCAGCAGGTGTCTGCTCCAAAAGGATTCTGTCAGCCTTCTGTAGCTACAGGCAGAGATGGCAATGGCCCCAAAATGCCATCTAAATTGTGGCTGTCAGGTTGGCTACAGATGGAATTCCCTAGGAAGCATTGGCAAGCCCGTGGCCTGGCTTCCTTGCCAGGTGCTTGCTGGCATTGATCTGGGTGGTTTCTGGAGTCTACCAAAGCTCCCCACGAGGTTCAAATATGCAGAGACTGCTGGGAGCTGATCTAGATAAAAGGAAGCACTTTTCCAATCACTGTGTAAGTAGACAGAGCTGTAGACATAGTGATTCAAATGAGATGTTTGTGTGTATGTGGGAACTCCTGCTGCTATTGGCAGGACCCATTTTCCAACCCACTTTCCAAAGCCTAGCTACACAATGGACCCAGGAGTCCCTGCTTAATGAGCAGAGTCTCCTGAGGAGACAGAGCCCACAGTCACACCAGGACTCCTGTATGCCACAGCTGCTGGGATTGCTTTGTTCCGAAGATGCCCACCTTCACGTTGGGACGTACCCACACAAACACCTCCAATCCAGTAATCAGGACAGATAATTGCATCCTCTTAATTGTCTTATTTCATCGTAGGTTCACATTGATGGGAGACGGTAAAATTAGTCCACAAGCCATCTGAAGTTTGCTACTTTGCTGATTAAAGCCTTAATTGATTCGGAATGTTTCACAAATCAATCTACCCAAATTACTCCAGGCTCATGCAAGGCAGCCTAGAAAGAGCTGTTTGTCCCAAATAAGGGTTTGAATGAGCACCAAGTTAGCAGATGCCCCTCCTAGGAAGACATTCAGGTTCTCCCCAGTATGGAAATGAGCCTTGCTGTCTCCCATTTGTGTTCAAATTACTCATTCCATTTCTTTTTGGTGGCACCCAAACAGCAGGGGATCAGCTAAACCTCTTCAGTCTGAAGTACACAGCAGTTTCCCAAACCCCAGATGCATGTGCCGTGATTACAGCCCTCCTGCGGGCACCATGACAAGCAAGTAGAAAGAGCAGATCCAGTTTTACAAAGACATGAAATGAAACGGCACGCAAGCAAAGTCTGTTTAAAGGCGTTTGCGCAGGCACCGAGAGCCGGAGACTCAGCAACTGGTGGGAATTGAAATTGGATCTGTATCTGAGACTCATCTGTGTGCACAGCACATCTCTGACCTTCAGGAGCAAGATGGCTCTTTAGATATGCAGCAGGGCATTTAATCAGCCAGCTTTCAGGCGGGGTGGGTGGGGGAAAAGCTGGCTGTTTGGTTGACACTGGTACATAACCTTAAGCATGTCTGACAGCCCATGGCTGTGAGCTGCCTTTTCTCGCAGCAGAGGACAGGATAGTCATGTGGTGTGAGATATCTACTGGTAAGAGATAGCAACAAAGTATCTTCCAGGACCTGTCCTGTACAACCTTCTCCTGCAGGACAACACAACAACATGCCCTGCATAACCTGCGATGACAACAATGACGACAACCAGATTAACTCATCAACTGGCAGTGTTTTCAAAATCCTACTACCCCTTTACCTTTTACAGCTGGTGTGATAAAATTTTTAAAGGTTTAACAATTTGGTGAGTAAAAAAAATCTATACTTTGGTTTTAAATATGTGTGTGTGCGCGTGCGCATGTGTGCATGTCTACCTGTATGTCTGTGTACCATTCACATGCTTGGTGCCCTCAAGGCCAGGAGAGGATGTCTGCTCCTCTGTAAATGGAGTTACAGCTGGTTCTGAGCAACATGTGGGTGCTGGGAATAAAAGCCATGGTCTCTGCAAGAATAGCCAGGGTTCTTAACTGCTGAGCCATCTCTCCAATGCTAAACTATAGTCAGAAGTTTCTCTGTCTCACCCAGCTAGTACCGCTGCCATTTGTGAAATAATTCACTTGGAGGCTTAATATTATAGTAAATGCTGGGCCAGTAGTTCAGGCATTTTTCTGTTCTATGACTTGTCAAATCTGATGCCCAGTTTCAAAATTTGTCTTTTTTGAATTTTGTTAGCTCTAGAATTTGGGCCTCTCTACGTCAAACAGGCAGGCCTGAGAATATTGTCTTCCAGTCTGTTTCTTTTCTCAGTTTTGTTTACAGGACTCTTCTTTAAATTTTAATTTTGTATTTATAGCATTTTTATTCTTTGAACATATCATACAATGATATCCATCTACTACTACCTCCCTCCAGATCCCTCTAGTAAGTAACCCAACACCACCTCCTCCCTACTTCACATTCTCTTTTTATTTATTTTGTTTTTAATAACCTCTTGACTCAAGTTATTGTGGTGATATGTTACATATTTAATAAAACCTGGGATATCAAGAGATCAACCCACAGTCAAAACTAGGCAGAGGTGGATCAGGAGTTCTGGATCTTTGAGTACAAGGCCAAACAGCTGGGCTTCAGTGGCACATCCCTTTAATCCCAGCACAGGGAAAGCCAGGAGTGGTGACCTTTAACTCCAGAGACAGAGATCTTTCTGTGTTTCTGTGAGTTCAAGGCTGACTACCAAATAGAGTAGCTCCCGCCTTTAATCCTAACCTGGATGGGATACAGCTGGGTGATAAGGGTATTTAAGGCAGGCTTAGGAAAACAGCAGCAATTAGAAGCCACCAGGATCGAGGCTGAGGAAGCTGAAGACAGCTGGGTGAGGTTTGACTGCGGTGTTTCCTCTCTCTGAGATTTCAGCCTTTCCTGGATATCTGGCTCTGAGTCTCTTTCATTACAATCGGAATTCATGCTCTAAGTTAGTGCTGCCCATGTGTATATAAGTGTGTGGCCATTCAGTGTAGCATAAGCAACCTACTAGCTACTGGCACCTCCAAAGAAAGAGACTAGCTCTCTCTCCCTCAGCAACCATCACCTTCCAGTAGCTCCACAAATAGGGGTGGGGCCTTGGGGCCTGTTCCCATCCTATTTTGACTGCCTTGATCTTAGGCAGGTAACCTCAGCTGCTGTGGCCGAAGAATGCAATAGCCTTGCCATGGCCTGAAGTCAACACTCACGGCCCTCCTCTCCATCTGCTATCTCTTACTGGTCATCTCATCCTTAAAGCTCTCTGAGCCTTGGAGGGTGGAGGTTAATATATAGGGCCTATCACAGCAGAACACCCAGAGTTCTGTATGCCAGGCTGCCAGGCACTTTCACCAATTATGAGTCTCTGCATTCACCACTGCCTGATCCAAAAAAAAAAAAGAGCTTCTCTAAGTTTGAGAGCAACATAGATCTACTGGTATAAATATAAACTATTAAGCATGCAGTTTTGATAATGTGACCATTCAGCAAAACAGTAGGTTTCTTGCTAGGGCCTATGTTCTCAGCAATCATGAGCATTTGGCCAGTTTTACCAAAGCAGACATGAAATCCCTCCTGTAGAATAGCTTCATATCCAACTAGAAAGTGGCTGGTTACCCCCAATTGCATCAGTGGCTCCATGTTGCGAGCGGGTCAGTGTTATTGAAGGCAGGGTCCAGCACTTCATAAGACCATCGATGCCTTTCCTCCCCCAGTAGCTTACAAGCTCCTCTGGAGGTATGGGAGCAAACCAGCAGGGCGTGTCCTGTTCAAATCCAGGTTGATTTCTCTATGTCCTGCATCCAAAGTGAATGTCTTCAACAACTGGGTGTTGCCAACTAGTTATGGTGGACAATGACAATGCCCTGTGTTGTTTAGTGTGCCATTGGGGCCTCCATGACCAAAAACTCATATATAGGGAGGTTTTCTGTTCCCCGGGGCTGATTTTCATTAATAACCCATGTCTTCTGGAAGAAATGTTGTCCACTCATGCAGGGTACCTCTTTTGAAAATATACATAAGATCTGATGCTCTGAAACTGCTAGAGGACAAAACAGGGATGACATACAATCTACAGGCCCTGGCATGGACTTCTGGCCAGGATCCCGGCAGTGCAGGAAGACCAGCAACCCGTCATGGAATCTCACAAAGCAAAAAGCACAGGAAACTGTCAATCAAGCAGAAAGGTGGCATACAGAATGGAAGGGAAATCTTTGCCAGCTATGTATCTGACAAATGATTAGCCTTTAGGATATATATAATATATGTATGTATGTATGTATATAACTTGTAAAACTAAACATCAAGGAAAGAAACAAGCAATTTAAAAAAATGGACTAAGGGCCTCCACAAAAAGTTCTCAAAACAAGAGATATAAGCAGTGAACCAAGTGTTTATATTCCTTAGCTGTCAGGGCAATGCAAATTAAAACTAGACTTTTCTTGCTAGGACACTTTATAGTTTTTTGGTGTTGTTATAATAGTTTATTTTTTATTAATAATTTATTTTTTATGAATAAAGTTATATTTTTTCCCGTGTATATCCTTGTTCAAGCTCCCTTCCTCTGGCACTTTATAGTTTGAACTAAACCTTTTTCTATTAGGTGGGTCATGATTTAGTTAGTTGTTTTTATTATTTTTATTTCTGTGGAGATGAGGATTCAGGACTTGTCCATGCTGGCTGGTATCAGCCACTGAGCCTCTAGCTGGTAGATTCTAGGCGATGGCTATACAGCCAGGCAATGGCTCCACAGCCAAGCCATGCTTCCAACCTCTCAGTGGAGGATTCTAGGCAATTGCTCCATAGCCATGCCATGCCTGCAACTTCTTGCTGATGGATTCTAAGCAATGGCTCTACAGTCAGGCAATCTCTCCACAGCCAAGTCATGTCTCCAGCCTCTCACTAGTGGAGTCCATTCCAAAAGGAGACTCAGATTTGATCCCCAGCACAACATTAACCATGGCTTCAGGAATGCCAGGCAAGCACTCTACCAACTAAGTGACATCTTCAGTCCTGATCCAAGTGTTTTGGTTTTTAAATGAAATACACTTTCATTCCTCTTCCTCCCCCTCCTTTTGTTTTGTGGTGCTAGGGAAGGAGGCTGGGGCTTTCTGTGTGCTGGCCACATGTTCTGCTACTGAACTATCTCCTCCTGTCTTGGCTTTTTTATTTTGTATACAAAAATACATTTTAGTTGCCTTGCCATAGTCTTGTACAAGTCTACCTCATTATGTCAGCCTGGGCCCACTACAGGAAGCCATGCACGCTTCAAACAAACAAACATCAATCAGTCAATCCATCAATTAAATAAAAGCAAATAAAATTACTTTAAATATTGCATCAAGGTATGTGTGTGTGTGTGTGTGTTGACATAAGCTAGGGTTTTCTAAAAGAAGGGAATATTGATTGAGTAACTGCCTCCACCAGACTGGCCTGTAGGCATGTTTAGTGGTGTTTTCTTGATTAATGATTGATGTGGGAAGGTCTATCCTACTATGGCAGGTGGTCCTGGGATATATAAGAAAGCAGGCTAAGCAAGCTAGGGGGAGAAAACCCTAACCCTAACCCTAACCCTAAGCAGAATTCTGCTGTGGCCTCTGTTTCAGTGAGTTCCTGCCCTGGTTTCCCTCCAAGATGGATATGATGTAGTAATATGAGACAAAATCACCCTCTTCTTCCTTCAAATTGCTTTTGGTCATTTATCAGAACAGGAGAGAAGCAACCAGGCCAGATAGTTTATGTTCTTATTTTGCCATGTTTATGGACTGTTTTAAGATTTACTTTTAAAATTTTTATGTGAGTGTTTTGCCAGCATGTATGTGCACCACATGTGCCTGGGAACCAGAAGAGGACACTGGATCTGCTGGATCTGGAGTTACAGGTGGTGGAGGTGTTCCAGATTGTGGGTGCTGGGAACAGAATCCTGATCCTCTGCTAGAGCAGCACACACTGCAGAGCTTTCTCTCCAGCCCCAGTCTATTTTTAACTTTCTTTTCCTGTTTTTCCTTGGATGATAGACTTACTTCACCACCAACTCCAACCCCGTTATTTGGAACCTGTGATGTGAATAACTATTGCCCTATCAATTTCCTCTCAATGTTTTGGCATTTCTGTAGACTTCACGCCTCCCAAGTCTACAGCTCTCTTTCCAGACCCCGCAGTATCTCTGTCTGTTGATGTTCATGGATCTTTGCTCTTCCTGGTGCTATCAACAGTAAACACTCTGAAGATTGTGTATTGAAGTTGAGCGTTTCCCGTTCATTACCCTGCACCGCTCTGTAGTTACCTGACTGCTGGAACCCATCATTTATTCATTAATTCACAAGTGTAGTTGGCAAGTTCCTCGGATCGTCAACGCCTGAGAAGCCTTTGCTGTCGTCACTTCATGTTGGTCCTTGACAGGGAACATAGAATTCTACGGTTTAAGTTTATCCTCAGAACTTTGCCAAAGATCTCTTATCTACAAGGCCTTTTAGATAACTTATTTGTTTTCATTTTATTGGCATCAAATGGCCTGTTATTTATCTCTTTTTGTTGCTGGGTTTTTGGTTGTTTTGAAGGATGTGTTTTACTTGGGTGTTTTTGTTTGTTTGGTTTTGAAATGGTCTTTAGACCAGACTAGCCTCATATTCAACATGTAACAGAAGATGACCATCCATGAGTTCCTGCTAACACTGTCCAAGTGCTGGGATTGCAGGCATGCACCACCATGTGATGCTGGGGAGGGGACCCAGAACTCTGTAAATGCTAGGCAAGCTATCAACTGAGTCACATCCGAGCCCATAATTTACCTTTCTTCACTGATGAGAACTCATCTACAGCTCCTTTGTATGGTCTCTTATTTGTAAAAAGCTTTGCAGTAGAGGAATGTCAGCCATACTGGCTCAACCTTCTATTTCCATTGATGTATTAAATATGCAGCACATCTCCTGTTGTCCTTGTGATATATTTTAGGAGAACTTCCAAGCATGTTCTCTAGTTACATTCAGATTTTTCTCCAGTCTGTTGAATTTTTATTTTTAACGGGTAACATGTAACTTCTAAGTTACCCATTTTTAGTGGTGACAATAGGTTTCTTCATGTCTTCTAAAAGCATCCATGCACCTTTCCTTTAGCTTCTTCCTGCTTTTTCCTTGATAAATAGCACTTTGTGAGTGGAGTCTCTATTTCATGGTTCTGACATGTCCCAGTTGTCTGGTGGTGAGTGTGCTCACTCAATTTCTAGATCCTCCTGCCTCAGCTTCCCCAGTCCTGTAAGCACCACCATGGTGGGAGCTCAACTACCTGTACACTTCAGATTCTCTAAAAGAATATCTGCTGTGCCTGTCACTGTACTGAAGAGGGCTGTAACCAAGGCCACAGTTCTAACTGTCTTTTTTAAAGATTCATTTTTATTATGTGTATGCATATGTGCTATATGTAAACCTGTGTGCAGTCCCCATGAAGGCCAGAAGAAAGAGCTACATTCACTGGAGCTGTAGTTAGTGACATTTGTGAGCCACCCAATGTGAGTTCTGGGAACCACAGTTTGGTCCTCTGCAAGAGCGATCTGTACCCTAAACCACAGAGCCATCTCTCCAGACCTCATGCATGATTTTGAGATGACCTTCCAGGTTTGACTAACCCTTTCTTCTAATTCACCTAAGTAACAGGTAGCCTCTGATGTCGAGGTTCCCATGTACACACCTGTGGTCATGACTGCCTGGGATGGGGATGCCTGGAGAATACTGTAATGGAGGTGGAAGAGCTCCATTGACCCCTGCATGTACAGCACATCCCTGCTGCTCCCAGAAACTCTCATGATTAGGGATATCCATACTTGCAGACAGCTCCTCTTTTGTTCAGAACTTGTCATAATTCAACCACCTTTCTCTTTTTTCTACTATATATCCATGCCTCTACCTGCCTATCTTTTCATTATATCTTTTTTAATATCATTTTTATTAACTCAGGCAGTGCAGTATTTTCAAGTCCTTTAGTTTGAAATTTGATGTGAAATCTTTTAAAGTATTCCTTCTGGCTAAGGAAATGGCTCAGTGGTGTGCAAGCACAAGAACCTGGGTCAACAATCCCCCAAACTCATGCAAAGCTGCACATCTGCATTCCCAGCACTCTTAAGGGAGACAGAGACAAGGGAATTCTCAGAGCACATGGCCAGCTAGATGGCCAGTTAGTTCAGTGTGTACAGTAGCAAACAACAATGAGAGGGCCCATTGCAAACAAAACAGAACAAGGTTGAAGGTGAGAACAGATAGACAGACAGACACAGACACACACACACACACACACACACACACACACACACACACACACACACACTGTGCTGGCTAATGTCAGCTTGACACAAGCCAGAGCTTCCTGTAGATAGAAACTTCAACTGATGAACTGTCTCCATTAAGTTGGCTTGTAGGCATTTCTTTGGGGCAGTCTTGATTGACCATTGATGTGGAAGAGACCAGCCCACTGTGGTTGGTACCACCCTGGACAGGTGTATAAGAAGTTAGTTTAAAAAAGAAAGCAGGTGAGCAAGTCATGGAGAGCAAGCCAAGACACCGTGTTTCCTCTATGGTCCCTGCTTCAGTTCCTACCTCCAAATTCCTGCTTTGGCTCCTATTTGATGGCTAAATGCTTTTTCATCCATCATATTACCCTTTGGTTAGTGTTTTATCACAGCAACAGAGAAACAAACCGGAGTGTTCATGCACACACTGATGGGCTTTCATGCAGGCTCAAGCATTGCAGACAGGCTATGAATACAGGTTAGGAAGGTCTGGGGATAGAAAAACTTAGCTATCAAAGTCTGCAAGTGCAAGTTATAAAGGTCTAAGAAACTGCTCTCAAGTCAGAGGATATAAAAGCTTAAAGTAAGTTGTGAGGGTCTGAGAAAATGATTTAAGGTATGAGTCTGAGAACATGATTTAAGATACATAAAAAGTTGTTTTAGATTCTTTCCTTCTATGCTATTGTTTGGTTTCTAAACTTTTACTATGACTCAAAAATATAAATCTACTGCCCTTCCTACAATATAAGTTTCAATATAGATTACAAACAAAAGTAAAACTTCTATCTTTAATAAACTTAAAAATTCTTATAGACTTCAGGAAATTTCAAATGGACTCCAGATAAGTACTCCTGTCTTCCAGCAGCCTAAGTTCCCCATCTGGCTATTCCTGAAGGTGGGATTTCTCCCCCTTTCCCTGGACCACTCCTCCATTTCCCTGGTCTTGGGACTCTCCTCCCCCAGTTACCAGAACTATGGGCCTAAAAGTTTCAAACGTATATCCAAGATGAAAAAATTTTCCCCTAAACACCTTAACTTTTTGCCCATAGTCCATCTGTCCCAGCAGATTTCAAATCAACTGCAGACTGCTCCAGCAACTCCCCAGCCCCAGATGATCCCTTGGGAATCTGCACCCTAGACAGCGCCAAAGCAGCTAACCCCAGATGGTCCAGCCTCACAAAGTACTCCAATGCTATCTACACTTCTCTCCAAGGCTGCCTGCACTTCCTGAGCTCCAGATGCTCCCACAGTTCCTGCAGAGCATCTGACACAGCCTGTTCTTCCTGATTTTGACCAACATTCCAGCTCCTTGGATCCCTAATAAAGATGCCCCAATAGCAGCAGGAAGCAGCTAGAGAGAACTACACCCACTTACCCAACACCCAGGACCCAGCAATAAAACAAAAAGGGTGGGAAGTAAGGATTCTCCCACAGGCCCAAGCATTCTGGATTACCTTTCCACTTCTTTCCCTTGCTAACTGGTTAGATTACATTCCTGAAGCTAGCCTCCAAGCTCTACTCTCTAACTTGGTCACTGGCTCATTCCTGAAACTAAACATCAAAGCCCAGCAATCAAAATTCATTATTTGGTGACACTGGCTAACCTGTCCAATCAGGACTTACCAACTCACCCTAGCACAGACTTCTCCTTTTCTCCTTAAAAACTACTCCTGCAAAACAATACAAAACAAAACAAAACAACAACAAAAAACTCCTTCCTGCTGCTCACAGACTACCTTTGTCCAGTCAAGAGGAAGCTCTTTCTCCCTCTACACACTGCTCATTCCTCTGGTAATACATTTCCTTTGTGCTGAGAACTTGGTGTCTGGGTGTGTTCTGAGTACACACACACACACACACCACAAAAGAAAAAAAAAAGCATTCCTCTTATGTTTTAAGAAGATATTATCAAAAATAGTACATTATGCCTTTATTATTTTCTAATAAATTCAGGTGTTCAAGTTAGTTATAGGGTTTCATGAATGACTTTTTTTTTTTAAAGTTGCATCTCATTCTCAATGAAGGATCTTCTCATTGGCATTCTAGGACATGGCCATTTGTGCCCTTAGATTAATCAGATCTTCAGAAACTAATAGCGATTCTGAGAGTGAGACTTGGCAGTTTGGTTTGGGGTGGGGCCTCAGATCTACACTCTCTGTTGTTATTTAGGTTGAGATAACCTGGTATCAGGAGTGGATTTGACCAAGGTTGCCTTGAAAGGACTGGAAACTCTTGGCGCTGAGGCTGATAGCTACTAGAACTTCTGTGTACTCTAAAGTGAGCTTAAGATATTTATAGTCCTTTGTTGTCTTATGTAGGGTTTCTGTTGCTATGAAGGGACACCATGACCATGGCAACTCTTACAAAGGAAAACATTTAATTGGGAGTGGCTTCAGTTTCAAAGATTTAGTCCATTATCATCATGGCAGGACATGGCAGCATGCAGCCAGACATGGTGCTAGAGAAGGAACTGAGAATGTATGGCTATCAAGCAGCAGAAGGAGGCTGTGTACCACAACTTGAGCATAGGAGACCTCAAAGCCCACCCCTACAGTGACATACTTCCTCCAGCAAGGCCACACCTACTCCAACAAGGCCACACTTCCTAATAGTGCCACTGCCTATGGGCCAAGCATCCAAACACATGAGTCTATGGGGCCATACATGTTCACAGTGCCACACTTACTTAACCACACATAATGATTTGAAGACATAAGTCAGGCTAGCTTGCAATGTCCTTGAGGGCATTGTCTGTACCACCATCTGCCTAGGATCTGGCATTCAATAAATGCCCTCCAAACTTGATAAATAAATGATCAGATTTTCTAACCTACCTACCCTCAGGCCCAGACACTCTTTCCAAGATTTGTTCCGTGAAGAATTGACTTCCTTCACCTCAACCAGCAGAGTCAACACACACTGGTTTTGTCTGTGGCCAAACATGGCCTTATCTGAACTTCTAGAAAGGAGAATGTTGAATGATGAGTTGGATGAGTTGACAATCTGACTTCTGGAGAGATATTCGCTCGGAAACTTGTGGGGCAGGTGATTGCTGTGACAAAGGATCACTCAATAGAAGTCTTATAAACTTATAAACTCGGGCTTTCCTTTCCCATAATAAAATATGCTCAAAATAATTTTGAAGTTGGTAGAGTCCTTGCTTAGTCAGCCCTAGGTCTGTGTAAAAACAGGTGTGATGGCACATGCCTATATCTTAGAACTATGGAGGTAGAGACAGGATGGTCAGGAGTTCAAGGTCATCCTGCATTACTTAGTGAGTTTAAAGCCAGTCTGGGCTAAATAAGGCTTAGTTTTAAAAGTGTGTGTGATGGGGTATGGGGGCATTAGAGAGATGGCTTAGTGGTTAAGATTGCTTGCTGATCTTTCAGAGGAGTGGAGTTCAGTTTCCAGCACACACATTAGGTAGCTCACAGCTTCCTGAAACCCCAGCTCAGTAAGAACTGATGCCCTCTTTTAATGTTCCAGAGCTGTATGGACACACACACACACACACACACACACACACACACACACACTTTTTTTTAAAAAAGAAATTTTCATCACAAATATTATCTCTCTCATCTTTAACAAGACCCTTGAAACTGACATGGGGTCCACTGGTGACAGCTAATGATAGCCCTGAACATTAGGAATGAATTTCCTTCAAGGACATGCTATCACATGCCACTCTAGGCCGCCAGTCTCATTTTCTTTTTAATTAACACATAATAATTGTTACAAGAGTATGTATGGGAGGGTTGCAATTCCAGCACACAAAGTTATTGATGACATCAGGGTAATTAACATTTCCATGTCTTTATCATTTCTATGTGCTCACAACTTCCCAGCTTCTGCCTTCTAAGTCTTCATAAAACACACTGTCAGGGCTGGTGAGATGTCTCAGTGGGCAGACCACTAGCTATAGAGGCCTGAAAACCTCTGCTTGACCTCCTGACCTTCACAGGTATGTATGTCTACATGCATGCATGTATGCACACACATACACCCCTTATAGGTTAGTGAGAGCCTTGGTTGCCTCAATTAGTTTAAAAGCACCAGAATTCCTTCCCCTTAGCTATGTTTTAGTTAAGTGTTACGCAGCTCCCGCTGTTCACCTTCGCCTCCTGTTCTAGCCTCTAGCCTCTTCTACTCTGAAACCTTTTTGTGTTTGCTGAGTTTTAAAATGACATTTATTCATATGTGTGTGTATACCTGCATAATTGTACGTGTGCTCCCATGTGTGTGTGTTTGTGTGCACACATGCGTGTATGTATAATAGTATGCTTGTGGAGATAGGATGGCACCTTGCAGTTTTTTTTTTTTTCTTTTTTTCTCCTTCCGCCTTGAGAGGGCCAGAGATCATACTCAGGTTGTAAACTCTGGTGGCAAGTGCCATTACCCATCGACCCACACTGTCAGCCCCTTGTTCCTTTGTATTTTTCAAGGCAGGGTTTCTTGTAACACAGGTGTAATGCTCATGCTGCCTGTCAACTTAACAGAACCTAGAATCACCTAGGAGAAAAATCTCTGGGCAGGCCTGTGATGGATTATTTAGATGAGGTTAACTGTGGAGGACACTAGCCCAGGGGCTGGAGTTCTGGACTGAGTGAAAAGGGAAAACCGAGCTGAACACTAGCATTCATCACGCTGTGCTACCGCACTGTGGATGCAGTGTCAGTCGCTGCCTGAAGCTCCTGCTGTTGAGGATTGTGAGGATTGCTCCCACAAACTGAGTCCTTAAGTACTTCTGTCCTTGTATTTCATCATCGCAACAATCTGATAAGTAAATAATAAACCAGGCCAGCACTTGACAGGTAACTGATGATGATCATGATCCTCCTGCCCCGTCTCCTGCATAATAGGAATACAAGCATTTGCCACCAGACGCACAAGCATGCATCTTTATGTATCTGGCTTCTTTCAGTTATCGCGGTGCCCTTATTCATGTCTGCCCATTTGTTGTGAATAACAGTTCTTCATTCTCTCTTGGGTCATTAGCTTCTCATGCTTCCATGGAATATTTGCCACAAGTATATCCAAAAATCCCAAGCAAAGACAAGCGTGACCCACACTTTGATACCTGGTCCTTCCTCCTTAGGAGAGGCCGGGAACCAGCAGACATCTGGCCTCTGATGCAGGCATTTCACATCCGGTGGAAGAAGGTCCTCGAATCCCAGGCAGCCCTTCCTTTTTTCTCAGTTCACCCCCATTAACTCTCCATCACGTCTGCTTGCGATCTCTCAATGCACCAGCGGCATTCAATAGTGTAAAACACACTCCAAACACATTTTTTTTCCTATCAGCAAAACATTTTTTTCTTATTTGTCAAAATCTGTCATGGGTATGAGAATATACTACTGTATTTATAGATCGTATTCTCTAATAACAACACTTTAAATCTTATTTTTCTTTCTCCAGGGGTGTCTGGGGCTATTTAGCCATTTAGCTGTGGCGTCCAGTTCCCTTCTAAAGGCCATTTGTCCTGGGTTCAACCTCATTTCCACCGACGAGGCAGGTTTACTGGTGGGCTGTATAGAATCTCTGGCAGGCTTCTCCATGAATCACAAGAACTGAGCTGCCCAGTGTTAGCAACTGTTCCCACTGAGCAAGGAGGCTCTTTCCAGACAGCAGCATTTGCATGAACACTAGGCTGGATAGGAAGTCTTCACACTGGGGAAGATGCTGCCCACCTCAGTTACTCCCCTCCTAGGGCTGTATTTACGAAACACAGATCCACAGACTGGAAAGGCAAGGTGGCATATACATCACAGCTTCAGTCTTTACAGTAACATTCCACATAAATTAGTTTTCACTGAGATTTTTCAACTATGTTAAATACTTATCACACGCTTAACACGAAGCAGAAATTGAATATCAGTTCCTTCTGAAATACGAAAATGGGATAATTTCTTCATTAAAATGTTAATATCACCAAATAATTCAATTTACAGAAAGGATAGCATGTCTTCAAGAAAGACACTGCGTTTCAAAGCTCATTATTCAGGCATAGATAGTATCATTGTCTGCTTCTAACAAGCTTTAAATGAATTTTAATAAAATGATAATTTTCACTCGGGCAAGAGAAATATTCACATGTATTGTCTAACTTTAAATTATTGATCATCCATATAAAGGTTGGTCAAGTCTGGCCAAACATTCACATAATAATTAGAAAAAATAACTTATAAATATTTGTTTGTTTTTAAGGTTGTTTGAATTTTTAGATTTTTCAGACAGGGCCTCTTTATGTACAAATTCTATTTGGTATTATAATAAAAACCCAGATCCAGATATTGGGAAAAAGCTGAAATATCAGAGAGACAGAGGAACAAGTCACAGCCAGTTCTCACCTAGCCAGACCTCAGACCAAAAGGGGTAGGTCCACAAATCCTCAGACTGAGGCTGCTGAGTCTTCACCAGAAAGGGAAACAGGGTGCAGGCAAAGGGCCAAACTTCTGCTTTCTCCTGCCTTATCTTACTTTCTCTGCCCAGCTACCTCACTTCCTGGTTCAATTTTCCTAGTGCTAGGATTGAATGTGTGTGCCACCACTGCCTGGCTCTGTTTAGCCTTGAATTCACAGAAATCCAGAGGGATCTCTGCCTCTGAGTGCTGGGATTAAAGGTGTGTGCCATCACTTGCCGATCATCATGGTTAAATCTGTAGCTGGCTCTGTCCTCTGATTCCCAGGCAAACTTTATTAAATACACAATATATCACTACATCTCTTTGTAGAGCCCAGGTTAGCCTTAAATTTTAGATCCTCCTGAGCCTCCTGAGTACCCAGATAACAGGCATGTGGCATTGTAGTTTGTGTTCACAATAACGAAGATGAATGATGCTGCCAGATGCCATCATAGGCTTTTTTTGTGCTTACTCAATACTGAGGGGAAGAGGTGACTTCACTATCATCATTTGACAGAGTAAGTAGGAGGCTGGACCCAAAGAGACTCCCAGCTGCCAGGGCTGTCCCTTCATTCCAGCCTTGGTGCTGTGTGTTGTGCTGACACCCCAACCATAAGATTATTTTCATTGTTACTTCCTGACTATAATTTTGCAACTATTATGATTTGTAACGCAAATATCTCTGTTTCCTAGTGGTCTTAGGTGACCCCTGTGAAAAAGGTCACAACTGCAGGTTAATATATTATAGTGTAAAGTGATGCCTTCATAGTCACAGGTTTCATTCCCATAGACTCATTGTGTGAGACTGGGATCAGCTTGTAGAAAACAGATTAATTGATGATTTTCAGATATTACATATATAGGCAGAAAAGAAGGCAAGATGAAGGGGTGTGTGTGTGTGTATGTGTGTGTGTGTGTGTGTGTGACAGGATGGCCTGGAAAGGAAAAGATGGCAAAGCAAAAAGAATGGGTTGGCTTCAGCCCTAAGGACTGCTTGTGTACAGGCAGCGGCCAGCCATCAGCTGCTTTCCAATTTGTTCCCCAAATGTGCAGACCCTCACAGCCATCCATCAAAATGAATTCTGCATCCTGCTCCAAATTGAAATTCCCCAGTCAGTGTGAGGTTCAAAACATCTTCCAAACTCATAATATTTTCCTGTGATGTGCCCTGAAGTCCAAAAATTACCTTCTGAACCAATGAATTTTTTTCAACAAAATTTCCTCAAAAATTATCTAAAGACTAATAAATCAATCTCCACATAAATATCTGAGACGTTTCATTTCTTGGCATTTGAAATTGTAAACATTCCATTCCATTGGGCTTCAGTCAGGGATATAAGGTCAAAATAAATAAATAAATAAATAAAGCTTATGGGGCTGGAGACAGAGCTCAGTGGGTAAAGTGTTTGCCTGAGTTTAAATTCCCAGCACCTGAGTAAATGCTGGGTCTGGGCTCTGTCAGTCAGCAGTGCTGAGGAATGGAGAAAGGAAGGAAAATCCATGAAGCTTGCTGGCCAACCAATCTATCTGGAAGGGGAAGTTCCAGCTTTAGGAAGAGATCCCGTCTCAAATAGGGTGTAGAACAATAGAGGAGGATGCCTGATATTGACCTCTGGTATACACACACACACACACACACACACACACACACACACACACACACACACACAC
>PVIH01025140.1:0-21283 GCA_004025045.1 Sigmodon hispidus | reverse complement strand
TTACTGCTGCGTAGTATTCCATTGTGTAGATGTACCACAGTTTGTTAATCCATTCTTCAGTTGAGGGACATCTAGGTTGTTTCCAGGTTCTTGCTATTACAAATAATGCTGCTATGAACATAGTTGAGCTAATACCTTTGGAGTGTGAATGTGCCTCTTTAGGGTATATACCCAGAAGTGGTGTTGCTGGGTCCTTGGGTAATTTTTTTATTTTTGAGAATTCCATATGATATATTTTATCATATCCTTCCCATCCCACAGTTTCTCCCAGATTTTCCTCTTTACCTTATTATTTACCTAACTTCATGTTTGTTTAAAAAAAAACAAAAACAAAAAAACAAAGCCTACCCCCATCCCCACACACTCACAGGACAAAGAAACCTCATGAGATCTAATTCATGTTGGCCTTGGACTCCTGAACAGGGGCCCTGTCCTGGATTGTGGCCGATATGCACCCAGTGTCAGTCCATTGAAGAATATTTTCTTTAAAAAAAAAAAAAAATGAGTAGACCAAGGGACCAGAATGTTCTTCCTGTTTGTCACAGATTCAGCTGTAAAGTGGATATTTCACAGGGCTATTGTAAGCAACAGACAAGAGAGTGTGAGATGTACAGCTGGTAAAAATTTAAATATTGTGGCTGTTTTTCTTATTCCTAAGTGCAATCTAAATCCCTTTCTGTATAGAGAGGCTGTATTGTAAGTGATTCTGGCCCAGACTTTCTGGGTCTGGCCTCAAGGTTTGGACCCACAGTCCCACAGAAACACACAGACGCTTGTATTATTTTTATGCTGATTGACCTAGGGCCTGGGCATATAACTTGCTAGCTCCTTCATCCGAACTCAACTCATCTTGTTCAGCCATGCGGCTCGGTACCTTTTCTCAGAGCAGCATTTCAACTTTTTTCCACTGTGTCTGCTGTGGTCTCCTGGTGTGTCTGTGGCATCTCTCTCTGATGGCTCTCTGGCATCTGTGTCTGCTCTGAGATGTTTCTGAGTTTTCTTAGCCTTGTAGCCCCACCCACACTTCCTGTTTGCCTTTGGCCAATTAGCTTTTTATTAAACCCATAGGCGGGACAAATAATTACATCACCAGCATAATCCCACTACAAGGCTGCCTATGTACATTAAGCTACCTACCTTTTTGTTCAGATAGGGTGGGCATGTTTGTTCTCTTTCTACAGCCCTTTCAGGGTGTGTGTATGTGTGTACTAGCCCACATGTTTTCATTATATAATATATATATGTACATATGTATCCAAGTATTAGTACATTATGTAAAGATAATATTTCTTATTTAGTAGCCTATATTGCTGAAAGACCTATTAATAAAACTCCATTGAACCACTATGTATGAAAGTAAACTGTTCATTTTTTATTTCCACTTACTCCAGTTTAGAATGCTGCGGAACTTTTAGACCTATTTCATATTTGAAAGTTAAGGTGTATTTTAGTCATAATTTTGTAGTAAATATTTTAGCTATTACCATTTGTATGTGAACAACCTGTTTGATTCTGTGTACTTATCACAGTGCACTAAGCATTTTAAGAGGTCGGCTTATTCAGGTCCATTTTGTGTTTACCCCTCATCCTCCTTTGTGCACATACTTCCCATTTACAGGCGAGGATGTGACGGTTCGCCTAGTAACTCGTGCACATTAATTTATAGATAACAACAGATGTAGTCTTGGGATTTAAATGAAACTGTGGTTTGCTTTGGCTTTTTTTTTTTTTTTGGTTTTTGTTTATTTTTTTATGAGACAAGGTCTTGCTGTGTGGCCCCTGACTGACTGGATTCTCTCCCTGTAGCCCAAGCTTACCTAGAACTTGATGCAGTCCCCCTGTGTCAGCATCCTAAGTCCTGTGAATACATCACTATCATGTTCACCCAAAACCCATGCTTTTAACCACAAGTCTACAAATAAAATTCCATATGGAATTTCACAATTACAAATAGTTAATAATATTTGCTGCTGTAAAGTTTGGGGGTTTATTAATTTGACTCCTTCTGGTTTTGCTTTGTGCAGAGAGCCTCGGGATTTTAAAAGACTATCCTCACTCTGCTTTTACCCTGGAAAAGAAAGTTATTAAAACAGAGCCTGAAGATTCAAGATAGCTGAGATCTTCCCGCTCGTTCTCTGGATGGCTCCAGATTCAAGGATAATGCTCCATCATAGAATAAGCCTTAATAACCAGTGTTGCCTCATTCAGCTCAAACAGATCATAGCCAAAGCATAAGAACTCACACAGTAGTCTGTGGAAACCAGGACAGAGCAACAGCCACAGAAGAGGAAATCAAGAAAGCAATGTAACAAACACTGAGCATTCCCTTTCTGTGTAAGTTATTCCCGTATGGAAAGGCTCAATATTGTAGACATTCACTGCTTAAGAATGTACGATGTGTCTCTGTAATTTATAGAAGTAAATCTAGGTGTTGAGACCTTTTGGTCTAATAGATGCGAATACCATTCTTTTTACTTGAAATTCTGTTGTCTACTTTAAGTATATTTACAGTAAATGTTACTCGTCAGCATTTAGGACTTTTGCATTCATAAAAAGAGAGCTAAAGCAGTGTAGTTTTGGCCTAGGTAGCAGTGGCCGGAGAAAGATTCAAGGCAAGTAAGTGCTCAGCTTACACCAAGGAGAAGACTGTGTACTTAATACTTGATTAAAATTGATTTTGGTTAGTAGGAAATGTGTAGCCATCACTAAATATTGCCACTTTCATTGGTTTAATCAATGCACAAATCAAAGCTAAGAGTAAAATTTCCAAGATGAGGTGAGCTACATTTATGACAGCTGCTCAAGATGTAAGAAAGTTGGGCAGAAGACTTGAGATAAATGGGCTAATGTGGACAAGCCTTGACTCAAACATTGATAATTCAGAATATGTTACGTAAATTAAGGCATAGTAAATTAAGCCTGAATATGATAAAGATGTGACCTGGGTGAATGACATGGAGTGTGTCTTGTGTTAGATCGTGGCTGTAATAAATACTAGTTACTAATCTGTTCTGCTAAAATCTGTGACCAAATGTCAGAACCGAACAGCAGTTCCTAATCACTGTCCCATAGTCACTTTCATTCTGACCTGGAGAAGCGAATCAGTAAAAACGCCAGCAATCCACTCCTATCCTATCTAAAGGTTTCTTCCTTCCCCAAATGTTTGTACTGAACTATGGCATTTCGCCCAGTGCAAAGCATCTTACAGACCTTAACCCCTGTTGCTGCTTGATGTTGATTATTGTGCTTTCATAGTGCACCATGGGTAGAGCTAGTAGGATACCATTTGAATAGAACATTCAGTTTTAAATTTTAACCACAGCACTGGTTAGTATCCCAGTATTTTCACGAACCATTTCCTGTGTTCTGTAATCTATTTTGAGCAATTTTTGTGGTTCTTTTTTAAGAAATTGTGTCTTAGAGTACATGTAGATTTTACCAGGCAGGTTTTAAAGGATGCAGTAATCTTCCAGCTGGTATTTGTCCATCTTTCCTGGACCTAGAACCTGCATCTGTAAATCTAGAGGTAAGCTTCCTTAAGCAACATACTTTTCTGACTTTCGAGCTTAGACATAAAGAAGAAGCACAAAAATATTTCAGTAGAATACAGTTTTTATTTTGTAAACACTAATGTATTAAACTTGCTATACATTAAAGCAAATAATATATATATATTTTTATTTGGATAGTGTATATAAATTAGATGTTATAACTAGTAAAATTTTTTTTATTTTGCTTAAGATATTTTCACTGAACAAGGTCAATTGGTTACCTCAGTATTACAGCCAATATAATCCAAGGGACCATTTCTCCCCAAGTCTATGTTATTCTATATTGTGTGAATCCTGTTGATGAGATGATATGAGTGCATTTGCTTCCTGTGGCAATAAAGAATTTCTGTGCCTCATGGATCAATGCTTAGAGCATTTCCACAGCCGTGATGCTGGTCCACTTGCCTCCTTCACAGCCTGTCAGGGGACAGGGTGACATATCTTTTTCTTTTTATGACACTGAGGGCTGGACACAGAGGCCTCACATATGGACCAAGGTTCTACTACTGAGTAATATATAATGCTATTTCTATTACATCATAGCACTCACTTGACATTTTTATTCTGAGACAGGACTATTAACTTTCCAGAGCTAGCCTTGAATTCACTTTACCAGACAGGTCATGGTCACCTTAGGAGACCTTTCCTAGGCTGTGGCCTACACATTTCACACTTGAAATGGCTAGATATTACTGGCAAGCACCGTTTTTTTTTGTTGTTGTTGTTGTTGGTGGTGGTGGTGGTTTTTTTTGTGACTGATGCTGCTCTGAATCTTCAAAAGAAAGCCAAGCAAGCAGGTTGTCATCACAGTGAGCAGGAGCCCATATCTGTCTCCTGTAGGATGAGAGCAAATACCATAGCAAATATTTCATTAAAACCCACTTCTGGTCCAGCTGTGTGTGAGTGTTATTTCAGGGAATTCAAGCCTGTTTTCTTGCTGTTAATTGTGGGCCTCCTCATAGATGAGATTTTTCCAGTGGGCTTCAAGTTAACAAAGTATCCTGGCATTGCTTTTGAAAACACAAATTAATCTCAAAAGTGACCATGCAAGACGAATTTTTGTGCCACCTAAGTAACCAAAAGCTAACACTGATGGTGGCATTTTATTTTTGAATATGTGATGGTTAAGTCTTCAAAACTTTCATGGCCCTGTTCTACTGACTTATAAAAATAAAGAAAAACAGTCACTGTTCCTTATGCAGAAAATATGAATTAGACATTTAAGTTCTTAATGTTTTAAATTTTACATTTAGTTTACAAGTGTTCTTCTCTCTGCTGAGCAAATTTTTATTATGGTTATCAAAAGAATGGTAAATAATGACTGGTCTTATTATAAATTTGGTTTGCTAGGACCCCTTCCTTCCTTCATATTTTTACATCTATTAGGCCACATAATTCTTAGGCATCACTACACTGTCCTTTTGAATTCTAGTATCCAGGAAATCCGATTCTCCGGCCACAGTTTTCACAGATTGTTCTTCTGACAGTTCTTCTTATGTTCAGGTCCCACCATTAAAGGACAGTTTCTTCCAGTTCATCTTCAACCAAAGAAAATGTTCAATGTGTTTGTAATAATTAAATATGATCTTTAAAAAAATTTAAAATAAATCACAAAACATTAATCTTAAAGTTTTTCTCAGCATTCATGTAAAACTAGTTTTCCTTTTTTAGTTTTAAAATAGTTGATTAGGCCAGTGTAATGTCAGTAGACCTTGAAGGTTGAGATGGAGATCACTGAGTTTGACTTTGTCTTACACAGGAGGACTGTCTCAAAAGGAAAAATAGCAATTGGTAAATAAAATCGTATATATTCAAATGTACAAAAATGATCATAAATTTTTAAAATATGCTGGTGTGTGCATAATATAGGAGTTGGCACATATGCCACAGCACATGTGTGGGGCAGAGGACAGCACGGGAGTGAACACAGGTGGCTAGGTTTGTGGCACCTTTTTCATGAGCCACCTCACCAGCTCCGCTTCTTTAATTTCTGTATACAGTGCATACTGATTACCACAAACAGACACGTCGGTGGGAAAGTGCCTCCTGATTATGCATAATGGGCACTTTCTTTCTTAGTCAGTTCTTCTTGCCTTTGCCAAACTTTTAGAGTGTTTTTGAACCATTCTACACCATGTTACACAACAATTTTACATTGATAGAAATTTGGAAAGACATAAATACAATTTTATGTTTCCAAACCTGAATCAATTTTTTTATGGTCCTGAGTTGAAGTCCCAGGGCCTCTTGTATCCCAGGTCAACATTGTCATGAGCTATGTTTCAGCACCCTGTTTTTTTTTTTTTAATCTTTATCATTGATGACTATTTAAGTTTCTTGTTGTGTGTTCTCCAAAAAAATCAACTTACTTCTTAACAACCCCAAAGAAATGTTCTTAATCGGTGCTGCCATAAGGGTCTGATGCCACTATCAGGGCCTGATGCTTCAAAATGCAGGGATGTATGTAACATCAGCTCACAATAGGACTGTTACAACAAAGGCTACAAAGGGCCTTCTCCATCAGTGTGTCAAAGTTTGAAGTTTCCTGGTCGTCCAAACAATTTTCTAATCAACCCACAAGGCTTGCTGTGGGTGAGAGCCCATAGTGTTATAAATTAGCCTATGCTTCATATTTACACATTCTGAAACCTTATGAATCATCTCTGTATTAAAGTTTTTCACCTCATAAATGTATGTTTCAAGTGCCACATTTAGCACCCACACATCCTAGGGCATTCTCTTTAACTGTCTTAGGCTCCCTATCTTGACAGGTCACTTCAGTTTAAGTATGTAAGGAAGATGCTGAGTGTAGTACATGTGTAGGTGGAGTCCTGCCAGGAACCGGCTCAGCATAGACATTTGGTGATTTACTGAGGCTGGCTACTCCTGTCAGCTGTTATCTGTGGTCTAGCACTGGACCTGCTCTTGTACCTCCCAGACAAAGGGCTTTGTTAGGCTGTCCTTACATACAGCCCATTTACACTGCATTTCGCCATTTTAGTTTTATTTCCTTCTTATGTGCCTGCCTTCTCCTCTCAGGTCCTGACTCAAACAGACTGATTTTCCATCAACAGTTGATGCTGACAAGGCCATCCTTGCCCTTCCAACCAATCTTTCTGCTGTCAGAACATGACTATGTATTCATTGTATAGATTCATCCTATATATCTGTATGTATGTAGGTGTACAAGTTCACCAGCTAACACAGGTGTTTTGATTTGGTTGATAAAGCACAAGGCCATTTGTGTGATGAGATCAGGCTATCACTGACTGCTGTTTCCTTAACACCAATTCTTAGGGTGATCAACGGCAGTTTCCATTTAGAATTAATACTGAAGGTGAAGTAAATGGAGCTCATCTAAGTTTTTAACGAACATTCTTGATATTGCAATGTTTTAAATGAGAAACAAAGGTTTTCTTCATGGAGACTAAGCTTATGTATGACAGTTTACAGGGGAAAAGCTCATCTTTTTCTTTAGTCCCAGATTAAAAGACGGGGCTAGTTCTGCCTAGTAAGGCAGATGACCTAGAGCAGGTTAATCTTCTTAAACTAGTAATAACTGTAACAGTGGGATGTCGCAAATCCACCATTTCCTGACACAGGACCAACAGCTTTACATTTAATCTGCAGTCTCCATAGGTGAGTATTGTCACCCCCAGTATACAGATGAGAAAACAACCCTAAGACATAGTAATGTTTAGTACACACCTGCACTAGTTTATCACACCCAAACAGGCATCCCTTAAGCCCAGGAGCATGAACACTACCCAGTAAATATATTCTACAGATTGGGCTTATTCACATATTAAGAAATACCAGACATTCACAGAGTGGCCATGTTGATAACAGTGTGAACCAGGTAACTAAGTGGCAAGATTCAGAGGGCCCATGAAGGCAATCAACACACTGAATACTAAGGTTGAAGCCAGAAGCAAAACGAACCAATGACCTAAGTGGAGTGTGAAATAGGCACAGCCCAGACTTCCAGGGATGAGGTAGAGAATCTGAACAAAGTGCCGGCTGCATCCAGTCCCTAGAAACTATACAAAGATAGGAAACAGACTTTCCGAAGGGGAATTTCGGAAAGAGAATTTGGTATTCAGTGTTCTGTTTGGGAGAATTCTGGAGTCATTAGTGTATGTGGGAAGAGCCACCCTGCAAGCAGTAAGAAATAATGGCATAGACTAGAAATATAGCGCATTAGGAATATTCACCTAGCATGAGTGAGGCCCTAAGTCTAATCCCTAGCATGGAGGTAGGGGACTGGAAAGAAAAAGACCAAAGACGGTAAGATCTAAGCTGGAGTTAAGGACTTGGTCTCAGTTTGACCCAGAACCTATGTAAAAACCCAGGCAGGTGTGGTGGCTCACTTGGTGGTCAATGAGAGACCCTGTCTCAGGAAAAACAACAACAACAACAACAACAAAAAACCTCAAGAGAATCCTGTGATTAGTGGGTGAGGTGTGTTTGTGTGTGTGTTCTATATGAAATTTGAGGAAAATAAGGTTAAAAATGGCAGCCAGTCTATATTTCAGACTTTTGGTTCATTCTGTAAATTGCAATGGGAAAGCTGTTCTAAACTTTGTTCTCATTTCCTGTACCCAGTGAGAATTCACCAGTGAATTTCTAGAAGCCCATTTGCTTAAAACTTGCAAGATTAACATTATTATAGTTGTGACCTAAATATAAGCCTGTGAATCTGATGCTGGCTCCCTCATGTTGTAAAAGGAAGAACAACCAAGAAATTCCAGAACCCATTAACACTAAATTAATTTTCATGCTGTGTATTACTTTTGACCTGATTGCTTTCTGTAATAAGGAAGGAAACATAGACTGCATGCAGTCTTGTAGGTCCCCTCTCTACTCCCCCCTCCCCCAGTGACCAGGCTGTGCAGGAGCTGACAGGAAGCAGTATAGATAACATAAGGTAACTTCAAGCCCAAATAGAAATATCATTTCCTATTGGTTATGCTCATTGAGGGCCCTTAAGATGAAAAAAATATTTTTTATTTATTTATTTATTTATTTATTTATTTATTTATTTGCCTTGGTGTTTGCCTGGAACTGGAACTACAGACAGTTGTTAGCTGCCATGTGGGTGCTGGGAATCGAACCCGGGTCCTCTGGAAGAGCAGACGGTGCTCTTAACTGCTGAGCCATCTCTCCAGCCCCCGAAAAAAATATTTTTTTAAATCAAAAGCATGCCAGGTACAGTGGCCCACACACCTTTAATCCTAGTACTTGGGAGGAAGAGGCAGGCAGATTCTCTGTAAGATCAAGAACAGCCTGGTCTACATCGTCTTGAAAAATAACAACAAAAATAAAAACCTTTGAAGGCTCTTTAAGTACAAGAAACCATTGTCCAAGCTTTTCCAGCTCATGTGATAAGAATGGGAAAGGAATGATTCTAGGACCAGAGATGTGTATAATTGAGTACAGAGAACATTATGGGAAAATGCTGGGAATAAACAAGAATAACAAACCCCAGGCACAGGCCCCATTCTTTGCCTTGATTGATGGAAACAATGGAAGTCATCTTGACCTTCTTCCAGGACAGTGGAGATGAGCTCTGTTGGAACACATTGAATCACCAGTTAGTTATCTTAGAGCCACTTAAGAGTATTCAGAAGCAAATGCCTAAAGCTCAGATCAAAACTCTTTTATCCTTGTGACCCATCAGTGTTCTGTTAAAGCAGATGGGCCCAGGTCATCTAATGAGAAGGCAGAAGGTGGCTGTGGGTATCTTGGAAATGCCAGCTCAGATGTTGATAAAATGACAAGAACCATTGAAGAAAGCAGCCAGCAAGGTGAGGTGACCACTAAGGAGAGGGACATTATGAAAGGCAGGCAGGCAGGAAGAAGCCCCAGGATGAAGGCCAACAGTAGGATGATGCAAGTAGGATGAATTAATTGACTTAAGGAAGCCTATATGAAATCTTGGAGAGTAGTACCAAGCAGAATAATTGGGAATAATAAATATTGGAATCGTTTAATGTGGTATGCTTAAGTAAAATATAACACTTTGATAAAAGTAAACTATATAAACAATAGTAATAGGCTTGATGATATAAGTTATCATCTCATATCTAAGGGCTCTTGATTGGATAAGTATTCTTCCTGGTTCCAAATCTGTTGGTGTGATAAAACATCCTAACAAGAAGCAACTTAGGAAAGAATTTGTTTGACTTAAAATTTCAGGTTACAGCTTCTCATTGAGGGGGAGTCTGGGTGAAACCTCAATTAGTCACACCACATACATAGTCAAGAGCAGAGAGAAATCAAATGTACCCATGATGTCTGCTTGCTACAGTCTACCCTCTTCTCATTCCCTCCTGTTTTATGTAATTTGGACCTCCTGCCCAGAAAATGGTGCTGCCCACAGTGGACTGATGTTCATATATCAGTTGACAACAAGACAGTTTTTCCACAAAAATGCCCACCTGCCAACCTGATAAACAGTTACTTGACAGAGACTATTTTCCCAGGTAACACTAAGTTGTGCAAGTTGATATTAATTTAAAACTAACCATTGGAGCTGGAGCGATGGCTCATCTGCCCTTGCAGAGGCCTCTGGCTTACTTCCCAGCACCCACATAGTGTCTCACAACTATATGTAACTCCAATCCCATACAGAGGACCTGATAGCTCTTTTCCAGCTTCCAGGGGCACCAGGCATGCATTGGTAAAATTTAAACATGCAGGAAAACACACATAAAATAAAAAATAAACATAAAATTAGCCATTATACACCTTACCCTGTTTCTCCATTCACAAACTAGAAATCATGTAGAACTACCTGGTATATACAAATACTCTATAAATACTGGAATCCAGGGTACTTACAATTCTTATTTCCCTTGATCCCAGTCTCTATCACAACCTGTATCGGGGTAGAAGAAAAACCCACACAACAACAGAATGGACAACCCTATACTTCATAGCTGAGCAGATTCATGTAAAAGAAAATATGTTTCATTTTTTGTTCCTTTTTTTCCTTCAGTATAATGACTTTTAAACTGCAAAATCCCAGGCCACCCTCATAGACATCTGGATATTCTGAAGAACCTTGTTTCTTTTATTTGAAATTTCTACTACTGCTTATCTTTAGTTGTCATGGTTTTAAAAACAAGGCATGGCTGAGTAGGCTGGTGCAATGTTTGTAATCCCAGCACTTGGAAGGTGGCATTAGGGGGATCAGAGCCCGCGGCCAACCTCTTCTACATGGTGAATTTAATGACAGCCAAAATATTCATCCTAATTTCTAAAAATGATGAATTTAATTTCATGAAAGTAAACTTGCTGCCTCTGCTTGTAGCTTCTACTACCAAAGAGCAAATGTGTACATGACCAGCCTAGAAGGAGTATATCAACCACAGGTATGCACAGGACCAGCCTAGACAGAGTGTGTGCAACCACATGTGTGCATATGACCAGCCTAGATGGAGTGTGTGTCCAACCATGTGTGTGCACATGACCAGCCTAGGTATAATGTATGTCCAGCCACAAGTGTGCACATGACCAGTCTAGGTGAAGTATGTGTACAACTACAAGTGTTCACATGACTAGCCTAGATAGAGTGTATGTCCAACCACAAGTGTTCACATGACCAGTCTAGACAGTTTGTGCCCAACCACAAGCCAGAAAAGAAGAGACCCTGGAATCCCAAGATGTCTAACATCTAAGTTTGTGCAAACCTACAACTCACTATTCATGAGGCAAAGCACAAGAAATTAACTTTTATAAATAATACTGAATTAGATAAGCATTTTTAACTTATCAAAAATTTTTTAAATTTTAAAATTCACATAGAGGCAGGGAAATGTCCCAATAGGTAAGAGCACCAGCCATGAAATTCTAATATCTACACAGACCCTGGATATAAAAGGCTGGCTGCAGTAGCACACATCTGTATTCCCAACATTTCTAAGAATGGGAGGCAGAGACAGGAGAATCTCCCAAAAGCTTAGGGATCAACTAGCCTGACATTCATGGTAAAGCTACAAGAGAGATCCTGCCTCAAAACAAGGTAGAGGTCAAGAACTCGCTTTGAAAAGTTGCCATCTGGCCCCCACTTACTTGCTCACACTTACACATCATAAACAAACTAAAACAAATAAAAATTCTTGTCATTCTCTCCTAGTCTCTTATAACCCAATTTATTTTTATAGTAGGGAATGCACTTTAGTAAATGTTAGCATATGGGCTCTGACACCCAGGTCAGAGAACCTAAGAAAATTTTTTTGAAAGAGCCTAAAATGCTGAGATCATTTGCCTATTCCATAAAGGAGCTCAAGCTAAGGTCTTGTGGCCACCAAGTAGAAGGCTGGGACAAGTACAGATTGCCCAAGCTCAAGCCAGACAAGTCACAGCCTGGAAGGGGAGAAGTAGCCAAGAAGTCCCAGCTTTTGCTGGAGAACTGTTGATACTTAGTGCTGCTGGGAAAGAAAAGTTTTCTTCAGTGGTGTGACACCTAATATATTGATCCCACTGTAGCAGGCTTTCTTGGACAACCAGTGCCGAAATCATGACTTATATTGTTCATTATAGATGCTCAGCCTTAGTTTGGGCTTGTTTCTAGATAGCTTTTTAAACTTAAATTAACCCATTTCTATTCATGTAAGTGCTGCTCCAAAGCTCATTTACCTCATCAACATACTGTTCATCCTGCTTTCCTGCCTCCTCCATGTCTGTTTGTCTGGACTCTAGCTGCCTGGCCTGTAGCCAGAAGTTCCCTGACCTATTCAGCTCAGCCTAGCCTCGAGGTCCAGACCCACAGTCTCACAGCTGCTTAGATCCAAATAATCACACAGGCTTATATTAACCACAAACTGTTTGGCCTATGGCTCAGGCTCATTACCAACTAGCGCTCATTATTACTTAACCCATTTCTATTAATCTTTGTATTGCCACATGTTTCATGATTTTACATGTGTTCTATTACATCTTGCTTTCTTGGCAGCAGCCTGCACCTTCTTTTGACTCCTCCCTACTTCTTTATCTTGGCTTGGATCTCCCACCTGCCTCTAAGCTGCCTTGCCATAGGCCAAAACAGCTTCTTTATTAACAAATGGTAATAAAGCATATTCACAACGTGAAGAAAGGCATTCCATATCACTAGCCGGTTCCTTTTCTCTCTCTGTCTGCCCTGCCTATTCCTCTGCCTAGCTATTGGCCATTCAGCTCCTTTATTAGAACAAGCAGATGCTTTAGGAAGGCAAGGTGAAACAGGAACACATCTTTCCATAGTTAAATATTCTGTTCCACACTAGAAGTAGCCAACACCAACTGGCCTCTGGGTATAAAAGGGAGGGTAATACATAACATGTTACAGCTAGGAATGAGAAACCATGATTTTGAGTCCTGATTCATCTACCCTGGTTTAAATGTCACCAAATCCATTTATAGCTCCATAATTATAGCTGTGTTTAAATGGTTTGCTAGTTCAAATCCATGCATGATAGATCAAAGGTTGGGGAGGAAATAATGCCTTCACCTTTTGACTGGCTTCATCTTTAGGAAATAAACATTCTGCCAGTCTGTGATTTCTTTAGCTTCAATTTTCTTACTTGTAATGTATGATCTTAAGCAATATTCTTCAAATCCAGAGGCTGTCCTAGGATTCGAAAAGACAGAGACAAGGAACACCAGCACATTTTACAATATGCAAGTACTTCCCTGCCTGAATGCGTGCATTACACCAGGAATCCATGACATCCACCTATTTTTAAATTATTTATTTATTTGTGTGTGGGGGGGCAAGGGCATATGGGGTTCCTATCTTCATTTCACTTCCCCTTATTGTTTGAGGCAAGATCTCTCATGGAAACCTGAAACTTGCTGAGTCAGCTAGACTAGCTGGCCAGTGGGCTCCAGGACTCCCCTCCCTGTGTGTCACCACCACCACCCCCATGTGTGATTACAGTTGTGCCCCCCCTACCCAGCTTTTTGCTTGAGTGCTAGAAAGTCAGATTCAGGTTCTCAGACTTGCTCTTTGCCCATTGCCATCCTCCAAGTCCCCCAGGCTCTGTCTTTAAGTATGTAAATAATCACTAGCATATATTGAATAAAGAATTTTCGGTATTCACAAATGTTTCTCTTCCCATTGAAGACCAGCATTTGCTTATCTGTTGTGTTCTCACTTTAGGGGCTTCATTTCATCATGCAGAAGGACTGACTATGTTACAGTAGAAGAAAATAGGGTCATTCCCAGCTTCTGGATTCTGCCACTCTATTCATGGGTTACTTAACAAATCTTATTCATTTTGGTTTTTAGAGGCAGAATTTTTCTATGTAGCCCAGGTTGGCCTCGAACTCACATTTTCTGGCCTCTGCCTTCTAAACTTTTGAGGTTACAGGCACAAGCCACTATGCCCAATCTCCAGATCATTATTTTTGCTAGATCTCATTCTCCTTTTGTGAAAGGGGTTAAGGCAGACATAAGGGGATTCCTGAAACCTGCTGGCCAGCTGATCTAGTCAAGTCAGCAGGCTTTAGGTTCTGTGAGAGATCTTGTCATTAACAATAAGGTGGAGAGAGATGGGTCAAGATTCCCTTTATCACCCTCCAGCCTTCTCATGCATGGGCTCCAGGTTAGTAGCTCTGACCTAAGTGATCTCATCTAACTTTGTCTAGAAATACTACACCCAAGCTGCCTGTGAATGGGACAAGAGTAGCATTACATGTTCAGTTAGCTTTTTTTAAACATTAACATTTAACATTTCAACAGTTAACATTAAAATGCAACTGAAGTCCTACAGAACTAGGGGGACGAGCCAATCATAGTTTCACCCCACAAGTAGCAAAGTTTGTGAGGAAATAGATGGGATGGTTTCTAGGCTTTAGAACGAGAACTAAGAATCTGTCACTCTCTGTCTTGATGCTAGATCATTCTTTGGAAGTCACATCTAAGCCTTTGACTAAATACAAAACGCTACTTCAGACATTCTGGAATCTCAGAACATATCAGAGTTAGCCAAGAAACTGACAAGCTTTTCCTTGCCCTAACACAGTATGCAAGAAAGAAGGAAAACTTTGGGTTATGTTATTCTTGATTCACTGATTTTGAACATCCGGTGATGGGGCTACAGGCCACATGCTGTGAATGAATACCCTGCCTGTAGAGAGCTATAAGACACTCAGTGGTGCATTCAGATCTGAGAAAGGGAAGTTTGAGAAGGAATACACACAGATCCTAAGGAATCTGAGAATAGAAACTCAGTCCAGCCTCAAGAGTATCTGGATCCTAGGAAGCTGAAATGCAGGAAGCAGTGAGTCTCATCTCCCCGTCCCTGAGAGGGTGCATGGTCCCTTCACCCCATTTTCCTCTGCATAGCTACTTTACCTCAGGGCAGCAGTGTCTACTTCTGGCAATGACTGTTCAGAGCCTAACAACACTCACTGAAGTCTCTAAGAATCCCAATTCCCCACAGGGAGAACATGATTGCTCCCATGACAGCTATGAACATGACCCAGTGAGTTACAAGAAGCCAGAGCACACAACTGCCTGATAGGAAGACATGTGGAGCAAAATTTCCAAGAAGTGACCTTACCAAGTTTCCCACTGATTGTTTTCAGGTCAGAGTGAAATCATAAAGAAAGAACACCTCTCTATTGAGAGGCACATCTGGAATCAAGACAACCATATCATAGTTTTGGGAGTCATGGAGGTTGGCCAGCATGGACACCACACTTCCCTGTATTGCACTTACCATAGGGGGTAGTCTACAGCTTGGTCCTATATCTTCCCAGGTGAGTCCAGACCTGAAGACCTAAAATGGCCACAGAAATCTGAACTCTTCACCTGGAACATATGTAAGATGGTGGCAATGAATGATTCAGACTTTCATGATGAAAGCTACTGGACCATGGAGATGCTTGCAATGCTCATATTTACAGTATATTTTAAAGACAAGTGGAGAAATGTGGCATAGCTTTGAAACTATAAAATTCTATTAATAAGCACAGCCTTGCTTGCTAAAAAAATAGAAGCTGACTTGAGCTAGCTTGAGGAAAATTTCAAATTTAGTTTTGAATGAATTCAAGGATGGTAGGCAGCACCAGCCCAGGGCACTCAGGCCTGTGATGGACAGTTTCCAATGACAGAGTTCCTCCGTGGTCTTTGCTTCAGTTTCTGCCTTTGAGTTTATGCTGAGTAGCCTAGGGTTCCCTTCAGGGCAGACTGTAATCAGTAAGCTAAATCAATTCCGTCCTAGTGTTTATCACAGACACAGAAAGCAAACAAGAACAATGCGTGTATATTTGTTCTCCTTCGAGTGTGTGTTTATGTATTTGTGTCACTAAAATTGTATTTGCATGTGTCCTTGTGTGTGTTACTCTGTGTTTATGGTGTGTATTTACACAACTGTGTTTTATGTTTGTGCATGTTTATAGTGTTTGTATGCATGCTGGTGTTTGTGCCTGGAGTATATGTTTATGTGCCTGTTTATATGTATGTGTGTCGTGTATGTTTTATGCATGTCTGTCTCTGTATGTTTGTATTTCTAATTGTATATGCAAATGTGTGATTGTGCTTGTGTGTATTTGTGTGGGTATCTATAGTTGTGCATGCTGGCATGTGTATGCATGTGTTGTTGATGTGAGTATAAATGCTATTATTGAGGTTTGTATTTGTATGTTCCTGGTATCTATATATTAATGTGTGTTTATGTGTTTATATTAGTACAATTATGTGTGTTTGTATGTGTAGGTGTGCATCTTTATACATGCTTATATCATTGTGTTTGTGTGTTTTATGTATTTGTTAATGTGTTTACGTTTGTTTTTGTGTATTGTGTTTGTGTGTTTGAGTATTTCTGTGTGTCTGTGTATATTGGTGCTTGTGTGTGTGTGTCTGTTTCATGTGTGCTTCTGTCTTTATGTGTGTGTACTGATTTATATTTTTGTGTTTGCATGCTTGAGCACTTATATGTATGTACTTGTTTGCATTTGTATTTGTGATTGTATGTTTCTGTGTTTCTATTTTTGGGTTTCTAAACTGGTATGAGTTTACATGTATGTGTTGTTTGTGTTTGTAACTAAATTCATGCTTACGTGTATTTTGTGTGCCTACTTGTATGGTTTTATGTGTTTATGTGTCTGTATTGGTATGATAATGAGTGTGCTTATGTGTTGGTGTGTGATTGTATGTGTGATTATGTATGCTTCTTTATGTGTTTTATGTGTAGTGTGTATTTTTATATATGATTGTATTTGTGTGCTTCTGTTTGAGTGAGTGTTGGTGTTTTTGTTTGTGTGCTTATACATATTTTTGTGTTTGTATGTTATTTGGTGTGTTTTGTGTTTGCATATGCTTCTATATTGTGTCATGCATTTTTCTGTCTATATATTTATGTTATGTGTTGTATTTTTCTGTTTGTGCTTATGCGTGTTAGTAGTTTGTGCCTGTATATGTTTTCATGTTTGTGAGTGTAATGTCTATGTGTTTGTGTGTACATATATTAATTCATGTTTGTTTTGTTGTGTTAGTCTGTATGTATAAGTGTTTATGGATGTTTCTTTGCATGGTTATATTATTTTTATATATTTGGTATATATGTGTTCTTGGATGTGTGCAGTTATTTTGTGTTTTCTTATGTTTGTCTCTGTGTTTTGTGTGTGTGTACGTGTGTGCTAGTGTTTATATATATTTATTTGTCTTTATATTTGTTTTATATTTGTTTATTTGTGTGCCCGTGTGTTTGTATCTATGTATTTGTGATTGTGTATTTTCGTATGTTTGTGTTTTATATGTTTACATGTTGATGTGTGCTTTTGTGTATTTGGTTGTATGTGTTGGTTCTGTGTGTATATCTGTTTGGTTTTGTATATTTGTATGTTTATATAGATTAACTTTATGTGTTAGTTTAAATTTTTGTGTGTACTTGTCTTTTATGTATTTTTTCATGTTTTGTGTGTTTATTTGTGTATGTATTTGTGTTTGTGTGTGTATTCCCGTGATCCTTTATATATGTTGTTATGTGTGGGCATGTTTGTTTGTATTTATGTTAGTCACGTCCTTCTGCTCACTGGGAGCAATCCACGTTGACTAAAGGAAATTTAATCCATTTATTCCTTATGCAGAAACATAAACAATTCTTCTCAAGGTCATTTGTTTTGATTTACAAAATATTCTCTTTTTCTATAGGCTATTGGAAACACAAGTTTGAGCATGGTGGGTTTGGTCTAGTTTTGGTTGGTTGGTTTGTTGGTTGGTTGGTTTTTGAGAACTGTGAGAGTTGGAAGGAAAGACCTTGAAGGAAACAAGAATAGAGTTTGTGTCCTAAGTACACTTGTAAAGAGGCATGACTGTAACTGCTGGTTGCCAGAAAGAGAGAAGGTGAGTGGAGCCCAGTGAACTCAGCAGGATGAGGAGACAGCAGCATAGCACATGGCTGGGGATCCAGAGCTGAGGACCTTGCTCTCCTTGGCTGGAACTATGCTGGGAGCCAGGCCTGTCCTGCATCTATGGACAGTGAGCCCACACTTTGTGCCAGCAGCTACAGTTAGCTGGATTTTGTTGCTTTGCTACCTAGAAGCCCATCCATCAATGTATCACTTTGATTTTCCAGACCCAGAGACCTGTGACCCCCACTGATGTTCTTAGGAACAATCAGGGTTTCTAACAAGGTGAGACTTTGCCAGTGCTGATCCTGAAGTATGGCTCTCACAGCAAAGGAGACAATGGTGGTCTATGCTGAAGCCAAATTTGAGTGACCATGGATACAAAACACAAAGCCAGACCTACTCAAATACTACATTCCAATGATGTGGACATTTTAGAAAATGTTAAAAGAGGCTTGGACAATGAATGGGGCCTCTGGCAGTGGGACCAAGATCTATCCCTGGTTCATAAACTGGTTTTTTGGAACCCATTTCCTATAGAGGCATACTTTGCTCAGCCTTGATACAAGGGGAGTGGCTTGGTCCTGCCTCAATTTGATATGACAGACTTTGTTGACTACCCTTATTCCTTCTGAGGAGTGGATGGGAGTGGGGAGGAGAACCTGGGGAGGTGGGGGTAGGTAGGAGGAGGGGAGGGGGTGACTGTGGTTAGTATGTAAAATGAAAAAAAAAGTCAAAAATCAATACACTTTTCAAGGACATTGGCAAAACTGAAATTAAAAGCCAAATAAAGTCCTTTCCTTCTAAAGTGTCCTGTTGCTATGGCATTTGCTACACAGAAATGGAGCTAGAACATCTGGGTTAGACGGCCACTGGGGACAGTGAATTGAGAAGGTGACCTACTTCAGGGGCCAGGCGATTTAAAGCTGCTTTACACCATACTGGAACACTAATAAATAGGTTCACTCTTTAAAGATTTGGATTTTAAGTTATGAGCATATACATGTGTCTGTGTAGGAGTGTGTGCATGTGTGGGTTCGTAAAGGCTGGAGGTACCATATCCCACTGGAACTAGAGTTACAGGAGGCTGTTAGCTGTGAAATAGGGATGCTCAGGTCCTCTGGAAGATCAGTCTCCACTCTTAATTGCTGAGTATCTCTCCAGCTCTTCGCATAGTTTTAATTTGTAGGAGCAAATCAATACACATCTTTAAGACCTATAGAATTTAATTCTTTTTTTTTTTTTTTTTTTAAAACTTTTTTTTTTTTTTAAGATTTATTTATTTATTATGCATACAGTTTTACAGAAGAGGGCACCAGACCTCATCATAGATGGTTGTGAGCCACCATGTGGTTTTGCTGGGAATTGAACTCAGGTCCTCTGGAAGAACAGTCAGTGCTCTTAACCTCTGAGCCATCTCTCCAGCCCTAGAATTTAATTCTTTATTAACTATTTTATAATCTTTGGGGGCCCCAGGTTCTTTATTTAAATTTTAAAGATACTTCTAGAATTAGCTGTAGCATTTCTGTTCACTCTAAGATCCCATGGCTTTCTTTATGTCACCATATCTGTACACTTGGAGGAGTTAAAATACACCACTGTGGCATATTAACTATTTTTAATTAAAAGTACTTGAAAAACAGTGGGTGTGAAAAGACCATTCTGACCTATTTTCTGTTTCTTAAATGCAGAAGCAAATTCCTGTATGAAAACTGCTGTTCTGCACCCTGGGAAAACCATCAGCCTCATCACCAAAGAGCAGAAGCCAAAGCCTAGAGGATGCTATGCAGACCTCAAAGACAGTTTTCAGAATTTGTTGCTTCTTCAGAATGTATTCTTTGTGAAATTCTGTCTATAGGTATCTGACTTTAATGGCTTCTTTGGTTCCTCATTTCTTTATGCCACAAAAAGCATCCATTAAATGAGTCTGTATGCTTTTCTCCAGTTGATCTGTGTTATGTCAGTTCAATTCTCAGGCCCAGATGCAAAGAAACCATCCAACAATTGGTATTAAAAAGATTAAAATCTTCCAAAATAACCAACACTAGTTACATATTCAGACACCACCTCACCACTACACAGCACATCACCACCCACCATACCACCACCACCGTCATCCCCACATTTAGTATACAGGAGAGGTTGTTTCCACTTTTTAATATTTCTGTCCTAAAAGAGGGTATTTTGTATGATAAGTGGGCTGAGGGTAAAGAAAGATAGAAAGAGTAGATTGAGAATACTGCTCCAAAGCCCTTAGACAGGTTTGGGGCCCTCTGGGTAGCAATGGGTATTAAGTACAGGGAAGGCTGGCACAGGGATCCATATGCCTGTGAACATACCCCAAGACTTGGCACCTGAGATAAGCCCCTGTGGACTCTCAAGCTAATGGACCCAGTGAGCCTTCTCCCAGCAGCCTGTGAGGAGCAAGTGAATGAGGTTGGAGCTGGGCAAAAAAATAGAGATAGAGGGTGAGGTGAAGCCACACCATGCTGCTGTGCTCTGGGACCTCTGGACCAAACTTACCTGTGATGTTAAGGTTCTACTGTAACTCAAATGAGGCATAAAGATCATTAAACCTTTAAGGACCAAAAACTTCACAGACACTGTGGGCTGATATGTTCTCCTCAAAATTTATTAAAAAAAAAAAATCTATGCTACTAGTACCTCAAAATGTGTCTCATGGAAGTTCCTCATTATGCACAGTTCTTTTTATTTTATTTTTTTTTATTTTGTATTTAACAAAAAAAAGTAACATGAATTTAAAATGAGGAAAAGTTAACAATAACTATGAAGAGGATAAGAATCATAAGCATGGCTTATCAAGGGTGGTAATGCAAATATGATTGCTACACATATATTTACTATGTGTTCAGCTTTCCCTCTGAAATTTTTTTTTTCCTATCCCTGTATCTCTTCATTCAAGGTCCCTTCCCACTCCCACCACATCTTGACATTTCTCTTCTCTGCAACTCCCCATCCCTTCCCTGGGCAGGTAGCAGACAGTCCTATGGTCCCACTGACCCAATAATGCTTGGATCAGTCTCCACTCCTGGCCAAATCCAGTTTTGTCCCCCCTCCCTCAAGAATGAGTCTGGTATTCCTATAGTTTGAGTGGTGTTCGAAGGGTCAGTCCAGGGTGTTTCTGATCCCAAGCTATTCAGTGGTTGTAGTTTGCCACTTGGGCATGTTTGGCTTTTTTTCTTGTTTGTTTGTTTAGAGACCACTAGTGAGTGAGTACATCCCCTGCTTATCTCTCTGAGATTGTGATACCTCGCTCAGGAGGATATTCTCCAAATCCATCCATTTGCCTGCGAATTTTAGGATATCGTTTTTTCTTACTGCTGAGTAGTATTCCATTGTGTAGATGTACCACAGTTTGTTAATCCATTCTT
>PVIH01025139.1:0-21283 GCA_004025045.1 Sigmodon hispidus | reverse complement strand
TACCACAGTTTGTTAATCCATTCTTCAGTTGAGGGACATCTAGGTTGTTTCCAGGTTCTTGCTATTACAAATAATGCTGCTATGAACATAGTTGAGCTAATACCTTTGGAGTGTGAATGTGCCTCTTTAGGGTATACACCCAGAAGTGGTATTGCTGGGTCCTTGGGGAGATTGATTCTCAATTTTCTGAGAAACCGTCTTGGCTTTCTTTAAAGGATTTACTGATTAGGTCCAATTTTTTTGTTTGATTTTTTCCTTGATTTTTTTAAAGAAAATTTTGTTTCCTTTATAAAGACCTATATTATCTTTATAAAGTCATTTTTAACATAATTTTCATCTGTTTCTGACACATTGTGATGTTCAGGTCTTCCTGTTGTAGAACCATTAGATTCTGGTGGTGCCATATTGATCTTTCTGTTGTTGTAGATATTCTTGCACTGACATCTATTCGTCTCTTCCTCCAGTTGGTACAAGCAACTATCTGTTTCTCTGGGGAGATATATGTTCTTGGCCCATTTTTCTCTGGCTGTGTCAGTGTCTCATGGAGCCATACTTGGTAAAATTAGCACTCTTTGTCCAAACAGAGCTGGTAGGATCTATCACTCATGGAGCCTCTTTTGGTCCAATAAGAGCTCTTGGTCCAATAGGGATTGGCTGATTCTGTGTCTCAGCAAGCCACTGAGGTCACAGGTTTATGGGTGGGTTTGGAGGAGTAAATGGGACTTGTATATTGCAGGGTCTGATGGGAGTTTATGGTGAGGAAGTCTGCCCATAGGAATATTCCCTGCTGGCTTGCAACTGAGGCAGCAATGGGTGGGGGGTGAAAGAGCATGGGTTATACCCCTGGGTCTAAGTCCTAGAGACTCAAAATACATGTTTCAAACACTTTCACTCAAGCAAGAGTTGTAAGTTTTAATGAGAAACAAGAATAATTCATGTTGGTTAAATGATTAAAAAAAAACTTAATAGTACTCTGATCTAATTTCTTAGTTGATCCTCAGAATTAAAGGAACATACTTGACATACACCTTCATATAAAAAACATCAACTTCTAACCTGGCAGTCATGGCACATGCCTTCAATCCCAGCAGAGGCAGAAACAGGCAGATCTCTGAGTTCCAGGTCAGCCTGGTCTACAGAGTGAGTTCAAAGACAGCCAGGGCTACACAGAAAAAAACCTGACTGGGTGGGAATAAAGATATCAGCTTCTAGTGTACAAAGTTACTCTAGAAGTATAAAAATTAGAGCATTTCTTTATTATCAGGCTTCAAAAGTTTTTTCTTCTCTACAGGGTAGTAAAACCCAGATGCCATCTACAGAAGAGAATGATGCATTATGACATTCTAGCTCCTTTAAAGTTTCATAGAAAAACATATGTCTGCACTCATAAAGCTTTAAAAATTTTATATCAGGTTTAATTTAGTCATATTAAAAGTTTGACAGTACAATAAGTGAAAGGTTTTGGTCTTTTCTTAGACAAAGTCTGAACAGAAAGCTCAAGAATAGAGTGAGCTTTTTTGTTTAGAGTATACAGTGCAAGCATTTTAGGAGATTTTTTGAGAATGCATAAAGTAAAAATGTGTGATTCTTCAAGACCAGAAAACTATCCCCTTAGTGAATTTAGTTGCATAGAATGACAATATTGATGTCCTTTACCTTTCTAACTTGCCTGAGAAAGAGTTTGCCATTCTGTCACTTCCACTGAGCCTCAACTCTCCCCACTTCAGGCCACTGACTGAGGGAGAAGATGTTGCCATGGGAGCTAGCTCTTGGCTCTTACCTCTTTCTTTATCCTCCTTAAGTCTCAGGAAAAGTCAAGGAAGCAGTGTCTTGGCACAGAGACTCAGTGCTAACCCCACTCCTCTACTTCCTTTGCACCTGCAATGCACATAGAATTGTGCAAAATGGGGTGATAGGGAGCTTGAATGCACTAGAAAGGAATTATATCTTTTAGCCAAGAATGCAGAGCATTCTTATTCTATGTATTGAGAAATCTCAGCATTGGAAACTATATTTATTTGGTAAGCAAAAAAAAAAAAAACAAAAAAAAACAATGGAAATAGCTTTCCTGCTAGCCATGTTTAAGGGTGTTCTCTATTTCTGAGAAAAACTAAGTATGTTGTACTTATAACAAAGCTTCTGTTCCCTAGCTAGTTGTTTGTGCTTTGATCTTAAACTGAGTTAATTTTGCCAGTTAAAAATATTAGCTATCTATATATTTAAAGGACATAAAGGAGATCTTTAATATTTGTCAGTTATACTGACTTTACAGAAAATGATTTGTTAAAATGGGATGTCAACCATAAACACTGTCTACATATAAACATCTACCTTAGTACATAGTTTACAAAACAAAATCTATTTATACCCTCCTAAAGAAACAGGATTTCTTCATAAACAACTTTATCAACATCGCTTGAAACTCACAGCCTGGTGCTCATCTTTTCTCCTGAATGTTCCCTTTTCCTGTGCTGGGCTGTAGAGAGACTGGTAAACATCCTTGCCATTTCCCAGTTAGGATAAGTCGCTTGGTTCTACACTTTCACCAAAGATGGAACATTTTAAATGCCCCTGTTGTAAAAGAAATCTCAATTCCTCTGTCTTGCCTTGCTTGCTTCACTTCCAAGCCATTAAGCAGTCTGAGTGACAAAGAGTTACACATTTTACTGAGACTCAAGTTCCATGTGAATATTCACTTTTGTTACTGGAGTTCTCCAACTTCACCAAGGACTCAACTGTGAAATTCAGTGTGTAGGTTTGTTTATTTGTTCTTTGTGTTTTTGGTCTTCTTAACATTTGTTTCATGTAAAATGCACTGTTTTGTTAAATAAAATCAGAGTTTTAACTGTGTCCTTTTATTCTGTTTCCGCTAAAGCCAGAAACATACCTATATTTCTATTGTTTGCCTCCAAGTAGTAACTAATTCAATTTCCCTCAAGGTAATTTCACATGATCAAGATTGTATTTGCTCCTGTTATATTGTAGAAGTACAGTAAGTCCATGGCTACTGTACTTTCTTAGCTTCTTGTGTTTCTTTTACTCTGTCTTGAGAGTGGGACCTTAATCTGATTTCTTTGTGTACTTCTACATTCCTTACTCCGAGCACACATTTATTAAAATGTGAATTTAAATTGTCTAATATTAAATAATGTGAGTGAAGTGACATGAGTGAAGTGGCTGACCCTGGATGTTGCTAACCATCCCCCAAACAAATTCACTTGTAAGCCAAGAGTTTAAATTTTCAATAATTAAAAATGCAGTCTTCAAATACAGCTGAGCCCTTTTACTAGGGGAAGAACCCAGGAGGCTGAGGAACAATGTTATATTCTGTGGGAAGGTTTGGTATACTACTGCCATACAGGTGCTTCCTGTGGGAACTTGAAGTTCTCATACAAGAATGTAGAAGACAGCTGAGAAGAAAACTATGCCCAGTTAATTACATTTGCCCAGCATGCTGGAAAGAAAGTCAATGACCAAAATAACATGTTAAAGCACTGCTTAAGTAGAGATACAAACCAGCAGCAGTCAGGAAATGCAAAATTAAATCTGATCTCCACCCTTCACTTGCCCCATTGTGCCCAAGCAGCATCAAGGTCAAAAATTAATTGGAGACACTGCAAAGCACACACAGCCTGCAATATTTCAGCTCAGTGAGGTCAGGAGGAAAACTTAGTTAAAACCTTATTAGAGCAGTTTACAAGAGCACATTATTATGAATATAAAATTGGAGTTGTAGTTTGATGGATTGTCACCTCACCAGTGTAATCTGTTGGGAATAATTTGAAATTGCAAGTGAACATAATTAAGCTTCTGTTTTATGATGGTCTGGACATTTGTCTCCAGGTACACTTGTCCCTATAGATTTGACACTGCAAATGCATAGAAAATAATAGGGCACATTTCAGTCATTCAGCTTTAGTATTTGGGTTTCTTTTTTTTTTTAAGTTAAAAGATGATCTTAGAAATGACTATAAAGCTACAGTTGACTTTTATGCATTTTTATTCTGTATAATACTAAGTATGAAACAAATTTCAGTCTTACCATGAAAACCAGGTACACACTGCAGTGGGTCCATACTTAGTGAAGATGTTGTCCTGCTTCCCCTAAAGTGAAAGCAACCACACTTAGCTGTGTGGTTGCTGACATATTCACAGAGAAGATTTTTGGATTGTACACTATTCTGCAGGTGTATATATACTTTCCTCTTAGAGAACTCTATGATACTTAGAGACAAATTCCTCAATTACTTTCATTTTATTTGAGACACTACAAGTTAATGTTAATGGTGCTGTTTTCTTATATTTATGCGTGTTTATATAAGGATGCTTTGTGTGTGTCTATATTTATTAGAACAAAAGATAAATATATCATAAACTCAGAATAGCTATTTATTGAATAATTTTGCTTTTCATTCTATAACTTCGACTAGACTAAATTATTTTGAGCTTAAACTGTATTTTTAAAATTCTTTCAAAAAGATTTATATGTTTTTAGAAGACATAAATTGGTAGTCAAATTTATAATGTGTCTTTCAAAGTGACATTAACCATTCTATGACATTGTGCTGGATTGTACAACCAACCTTTCATGGATTCTGCCACTGTCTGCATTGGACAGTATGAAAAATACAAAATAAATCAGAAAACAGCACAAATTAACCATATTTTAAAAGTAATACTTTGTAAGAAAATATTTTATCACTCTCTAAGACTTTATAAGCAAGAAATCTAATCTTTTCTTAGGAGTGAGTCTAATATTCATTTCTTACATCACAGGCATGGGTTAGTTGCTCAGAACAACTATATTCATTCTTTTCTTGAGAGATATCAAATGACACTTAGGAGACTGTACCATTGCTCACATGTTTACTTGGTGTTTGGATATCTGAGATATACCATCTTTTCAGCTTCCTAATTTTCCACTGATTTTTTTTCCTACTGACTTCTGTGCTCCTAAATAAATAGCAGAAAAGCACATAAGATAAATGTTCTATAGAAATGACTGGTTCTCTCACGCCCAGGGAATTACATACGAACAATTCTGTATTCATCATTATCAGGCAAAGAGGAATAGGGAAAACCCACCCCAACATGACCTGCTACACAAAATTCCTTTTGTCATCCATGTCAGTGCTTTCTGAATCTTCAAGCCAGCAATTGGCAAGTCTTCTTTTCCCACATACATTATTTATAAGTCTTCTAATTAATATTTCATAAGTTGTTAATATTAGTTACTTGTTTTCATGAATGTCAAATAATAATTTTTCCCAAATCTACTTGCAGGGCATTTCCCCTTTCTCTAACACAGTGCCAAGCAGTGACTGCTTACAGCCATGCATTGAGGAACTGTCTTAAAATTATGCCTGTCAACAGACAAAGGCTTGCACACTGTGAACAAGTCCCAGCCAACGAATGCTTCAGGGGAAATGCTATACCACATGATACGTCATGACCTTTTTCCTCTGTTCTTGTTACACAGAGTTCTGAACCCATCTTCTGGCTCCATTTATAGAGCATTTGACAATGACTGATAGTTCTGTTTTCCTTGCTGGCCTTATGTTTAAATGCACTTGCTCTTCCATGGGTATTTACAGAGTACAGAGCAAGGCTTAAAGGGGTAGGGACAAAAATATGTAAAACCTCCATCTGGTGGATACCTCAAGTTTCTTATTCCCAAGTATGAGTGACTTTTAACTTTAAAATTTTGATGACAACAAGAATTTGAGCTATCACTCACTATAACAAATTGTTTAACATGCAAATTTGGGTTGCTGTGTACTAGAGAACAGCCATTATTCTAACCTTGACCTAGAGACGAGGTCATTGGGCTTTGAGACCATAGTGTTCCTGGTGTGGACAGAGGGCCAGTTTACGATCTGGTGCATGTCTGAATACTGGGGCCTCAAGGACCAAAGGTCACGCCTCTAGGTCAAGGTGATAATGCCTGCTCTCTGCTACATTGCTGCCTGGTCCCTCAGATTGAGGGGAAACCAGACATTATCTTTTGTAAACTTTGGTGACTTTCTTTACATGTGAATAAACATGGGACTGAAATTGACAGCTTGAGATCAAAGGAGGGTTAATATGAGAAGCCTGCCTGGTCTCCAGATCTATACAGAAACCCATCAGGTTTTACAGAACGTGAACAGAAAAGACCAAGACATCCTCAATTCTCAGATTTTCTCTCTGAACTTAATAAATTCATTTGGCATCACATATGTGTCTCTGGAATCTCTCTACAGTGTTTATATCAAAAGCCATACCCTGGAGTGACTATCACTTTCTCTTTTCTGTATGCCTTCACCATTGTGAAGCCCATTTTCTTTTTCTGGTCTATTACAACAGCTGTCATCATTCTATAACCGTGCCTGTATCCTGCTTAAAATCCATCATTGGCTTCCATTTCTTTAGGGTGAAATACTAAATTCTCTACCTGGCTTCAGCTTTTATCTGAACACTGATGTCTTATAACCCCTACTTTACCTTCCCCTGAGAAATGGGCTTCCACAGCTCTGCATCTGGATAGCGCAAAATGCCTGGGTTTCAGAGTGACAATTTTTCTGAGGAAACATTCTGACCACCTCAGTGGGAGTTAGATGGCTTTTTTTTTTTTAACCATGTACACATCTATTTATTCTTTTCTAATTCTCTCTCACATGCACTGTGTAGGTCCTTACCCCCTTAGCTATGACTTGTCTGTTTTACACTCCAGATCTGATACTATTTGTTTATACTGAGAATACCAGGGCTTAGAACAGTGTCCTGCTATTGTAGATTAAAGGAGTAGAAAAAAAGTGGGGGAATGGGAGAGAAAAATCACTAGAGAAACCAGAATCAAATAATGTTAGATATTTTTCAGAAGTCCCAATGAGTCAGGAAATAAACTCACAGGTGAGCTGAGCAGTGGTAAAGCCCAATCATGAATTCTTATTTAATAAAAATCTGAACACGCTTAGCTATACACCTAACATCTTCTGATTTTTAACCCCCCTTGACAACAATATGTAATCTTCTGAATTCTCTTGAAGAGAATTTGGAATAAGGAGTTCTTAATGTGTTTGGCATTTTACAAATGCACATGGAGAGTCCCACAACATCACCAGCATTTAACACAACCCTGGCTATAGATCTGCATATTCCTTTGCAGATGCCTGCCTCAGCTAAAAGAACTTTTCATCTCTTCTTTACTATGCCTCATGCATTATCCTCAAAGTAAATAAATACTTACATCTTCTTTTGTATTACCTTGACATATGATTATGCACATAACATTTCATAAGCCTGCAGGTCAGAGGTCAATGCAGGCGTGGCTGAGCTTTTTTCTTAGACATTCACAAAACCAGAGCACCAGGGTGGCAACCCTGATCTCTGAAGGTTCTGTAGGAGGGGCCCACTTTCATACTTACGTAGCTTTGTAGCACCTTCGTGTTTAGAGGACTGGCATTGGCACTTCCTCACTAGCCTGTACTTCTTGTACTGAGGCCCCCTCCATCTGCAAATCTGCAACACCACATCAAGCATTCTTTACTTTTAGATGGCCTCTGACTTCCTCTTCTGCCACCAAAATAAAACTATGCCTTGAAAGGGCACACGTGACTAGGTTGGGCCTATTTGTAACCTTTTATTTTTGAGGTCAACAGTTCAGTAACATGCTTGTGTATGCAAAATGTTTTCTACCCTGAAACATAATTTAACCACAGAAAATAGAGTCATCTGTTAAACCATAGAAACAAAGTTAGAATTCTGCCACTGGAAGTACAAATGTAGTTTTCTAAGAGTTATTTCTTTATCATGTATATAGTGTTCTGTCTGCATGTATGTCCACAGAACAAAAGAAAACTCCAGATCTCATCACAAATGGTTATGAGCCACCATATGGTTTCTGAAAATTGAACTCAGGACCTCTGAAAGAATAGTCAGTGCTCTTAACCTCTGGGCCATCATCCAGTTCATTTAAAAAAAATGGGTTTTTAACTCTTCCTACTATAGAAATTTCTGAGTATTATCACACTGCTAATAAACTAGAGACATCTTGCTGTCCTGCCTATACATGTATGTGCTATGACTTGCTCTTCTGTGGTTTAATGTAGAAAATGTCTCTTTGCTGTGCAAGGGATATCTTCTCCAATTTGTATTGGTGGACATAGAAAATGCTTAGACAGGCTGACCTTTCTGTTCCATTCTTTAGACTAATTGGTCAGAATTCCCTGCAAGTCTTTAAAACTGAATTTTCTCTTCTTCTATACAATTCTAGCATTCCTAGTCAGAACTACAGTCTTGAGTACTATTGTGTGTTGGACCTCTACCCTATGATTCTCTCTCTGTTTTTGTAATCATATATTGTCATCTTGAAAACAATCACTTAGGTAGGCGTAATATATATATTGTGTGTCTACATATGACTATATATGTGTATATACATAGATACATATATCCCTTCATTTTCCATATTTCACACATCCCAAACCTTCCCTTGGGTAGAAATTGGTTATAACATCAACCTATTTTATTTAAGCAGAAACATAGTAAATCCCTTATATCGTCTTTTTCCCATTTTTTCTAAATTCCATCAGCAAATCTTGCTACTTGATTGCTAAAATTATTTTAAATATAAATAAAATAAATAAATTAGCATATTTGAGATCACTAGGTCTGCTAAATTTTTAGAGATAACTTATGATCAGTATTTTATATTTGGAAAATAGGAGTGGAAACCTTTAAATAACAATAAATTCTTCCCTACAAATGTTCCTGACGTTTTATATTCTACCAAAACCATAAATCTAGATTAGATAAAAGATGAAAAACTTAGTTAATAAATATCCTTTTATTACTTTTAGGAGTAGGTTAATTTCTATACATAATTTTAAATTTTTATTTAGTGATTTAAAATACTATATAATCTGCAAGGATTTTATATCTGTGAACAGAGTTTATTTGTTCATATGAGCATTATTCTATTTAATACCCAGAAGTTTTTATTCTATGGCACCATGCTGATGTTAACATTCTAATTCTCATTTTAAATCATGTTTACATAAGAAAGCTAGCGTAATAGTTTGATGCTGGCTTATGTACTTACTCCACTTAAATTTTATTTTTAAGACCAGTGTGGTGGCACATTCTTTTAATCCCACCACTCAAGAAACAGAGGCAGATGGATCTCTGTGAATTTGTGACCAGCCTGATCTACAAAGTAAATTCCAGGTCAGCCAGGATTGTTATACAGAGAAACCCGGTCTCAAAAAGCTATATATGCATAAGAAATAATTCTATTCACTTTAGAACAATTCCCACATGTTTCATAAAATAAAATAAGAAGCCACACTGCATTCTGGGATATTGTGTCTTGAAAACATTCTGTGTTTTCATTCAAAGTCACATGAAGAGAAGAACAGAGAGCTGGAGACTGGTCTTACAGCTGAGAAAAGCCTCTACAGAATTCTGATGAGGCTGCTGCCTGCGGTTCATGGGGCAATGGCTGATCTCTGACCCTGCTCAACAGCCAAGACTTTTGTCATCCTGTTGCCCAAGTCAAATTAGGCTGTAATTACTCTTCAGACAACGACTAATTACACATTCAAGTCCCAGTGGCTAGCTGGAGCAGGGTGATTTTGGCTGGCCATGGATAAAGAAGAGTCAAAAAGTCAAAAGACAAACCAATTTTTGATACTTTTCTCCAAAACTGTATACTCCCCAAAGAGGAAAAAGAATCAAATAACACTGAAAAATACCCACCCATTCAAAATACCACAAAGCCATCACCCTTGTGAGCATCAGTAGACTTGACATACCAGTACATGGATGGCTTTGTGATGAAGAAAAATAAAAGAAAGAAAGGCAATGAGGTTCCTACAAGCTTTTCTTCAGACACTGTTTACTATTGTTGCTTAATTTTAATTAAACGAAAAAGTTGAGAAGAAGAAAAAAAGGAGGGAGAGCAAGACGAGGAAGAAGAGGGGGAGAAAGAGGAGAGAGTGGAGGAGGAAGAAGAACACCAGGAGGAGGAAAAAGAGAAAGAACAAAGGGTAGCACTTAGGAGAGATGAGACAGGGCTACATTTTCCTGTATGTTCTCTCAAATCTGCCCTTTAGTCTTCTCTTCTAAAATCAGACGTCTGGATGAGACAGCGCACTGTGTAGGCTCGTAGCTTAGACACACAGAGGAGCTCTTTGCTTGCTCTGTTTGAGGTTGGCTATAAATTATTGGTACCATCTAACTTTCCTATTCAGAGTTCTAGGTTTACCACATTTTGCTCTTTTATTAAGGATAACTTCCTATAGTTTTGTTTTTTTTTTTTTAATTTTACAAGTTCTTTGAGAATTATATATGTGTTTTGATCATATTCACCTCCCCAGTTCTTTTAAGACTCACCTCTGTTTCTATACTGACCTCAATTTGTGTGTTACTTTTTAAACTTCCAAGAACAATTTATATTATCAAAATACTCTGGAACGCATGGTCTTCTGCTGGCAGGTGTAACTTACCATGAGAACATTTTTGTTTATCAATTTTTTTCTCATTTGATTGTTCCGTATGGTTTACTCTTTTGGGCTAATGCCCATTTCCTCGTCCATCTTCATGGGAAAGCATAATGCTATGCTCTGTTATCATCCATTCACTCCACGCTTATGCTCTGCCTGTCAGTCTGTAACATACTTTACCTAGAATTGTTTCTCATACTTAAAGGTAATCATATTCATTACCTTTCCTTTCACAGATGACTTTGTTTCCACAATGATTTTTTTTTAACATTTGTAATGAACATTTTGTTTTGAAAGCACGTTCCAGATACTCTGATCAATGTGACCTAGGTTTCCCCCACACTGTTCCATGCTGCTGTTCACATGCTTCTAGCCTCACAGATACCCTAAGTACCCACATCAAAGCAGTACATTTCTTGGCGTTCAGTGCATCAGCTCAAAGCCTTAGGTTGTTCTTTTTTCCATGCATACCACCTGCTCATACTCTCTCTCACATGCTTTTCCTCATTTTCTTGGTCCATGGGACAGGTTTTTACTCTGATTTTTATTCAGCATCATTGTGCTCATTATTAATATCCACTTCTGCCCTCTTAGCTCTTGAAACTGTGACTCAGAGACTGATATTAGTGAAATATATCAGTCGAATCAGTCATCAATACAAATGATCCAGAATTTTGCACAAAAAATTAAAAAAAATTATATGATTAGACATCATTGGCATTAGGCTCCATATTTCATTCAAGGAAGTGATTTATCTGAACTAAAGTAGGCGGACCCAGCAGTAAACAGCTGGCACATGAAGAGAGGAGCCAAGGGACCTCTGCTAGTCAGTACCCTGCAATCTCCTTTCCCCTGTAGAGTGAACTGGGCAATGTTTCCATAGTCTTCAACCTGTACCTTCTATGTCTACTAGATGGTGATATATCAGGGGGCTGAGTCTAGCAATCTGCCCACATTCCAAAACCAGACGTCCTCCCACACACACACACCTCCAGAGACTCAGAGCCAGCACCCACTTCACCACCACCTGCCAAATATAACACCTTTATAAAGTCCCTACCATCATGGCTCACTTTTTCTCTCTCTCTCTCTCTCTCTCTCTCTCTCTCTCTCTCTCTCTCTCTCTCTCCCCCACTCTTTTCCTCTCTCCCTCCCAGGTGGCCTTTTGTGTGATTGTTGTGGCTTACCTTGGCCCTGGTCTGCTAAGGTTCTCTTCTGCTAAACTTTTGGTTCCATGTGACCCAGCTAGAACACCCCGAGCCCTGCACTCCTTACTGGAGTATAAGCTGCACTAGGTGTTGGTTTTGCACATGAGAACAGACACACACTACCAGTGTCACACTTATTCAGCAAAGTTGCCAGGCAGGTACCAGGGCAGAGAAGTGGAAGAGAAAAGAGACAGAATTTCACGTGATGTCTCCTTTTAAGAGAACAGGTGGGCATTTACATAGCCACGCCTACAGGTGTGCCTGCCTTACTAGCATGTTCTGCTGGCACCATATTGGGTTTACCACATGACGGCTATGTGCCAGGAATTCTTATCTCACCAGGTGCCATGTTGGATTATCAGACTAGCATGTTTACCACATAGCTGCTATATGCCAGGCATCCTTATACAAGGATCCTGCCCATTATCTCCAATCCACCCACAACATATCCACCTCTGGCCCACTGATACTTGACTCTCCATCACCACAGACAATTGGTGAGTGATCTTTCTTAGTGGCATAAATGCTTTTCTGAGTCTCTGGTACTCTTAGAGGCCCTGGTACCAACCTCTGACACCTTTCCTTGGATGACACTTGGCATTTTACCTACATTTTTGTCTTTTAGCTTCATTTGAAGGTCCTGGTACCAGGTGCCATGTCTCCTCAGGCTTTTAACCCTGACTGCCATCTAGTGAGGTGATGACCTGATAAATGGTTTATGTCTTCCTTCTTTCATCCCCTAAGTCTTAGGGATGCCTTGAACTTCAGGCCTTGGACCTTCCTCTCATACTCACCCTGAAGAATGACTTCATTCATACAAAGCCTCATGCTACCTGGCACTCAACCTGAAGGACTCCAATTCTCTTCACTTTTGCAATCAAACCTGGCCTCTATCCCTAAGAAAATCAATCCAAATGTGGCTGATTAATGATACCTCAGAATCCATTATTATTTGGGATCTATCAAAATACTGCAAGTTTTCAATGATAACAGAAAAGGATTTTCATTCTTTTTTCTTTGCTCCAAGCCCTGATTATTTTTGTTTGGTCTCTCCACACCGTGTAAATATCCTGGCTTTTAGTTATGGTTGGTGAATCTCAAACATTGTTGCAAAGTGGAAGCCAGAGCCACATCTAGCAGGAGGAACAGAGTGAGCAAAGAAGCAGGCCAGCTGCAGTGTGCACACACCCAGCACACAGCTGTTTTCCCCTGCAGGGCCTGCTCAGAACCAGGCTGCTGATCTGACTTTCCTAAGATATGTATGGGTCATTTGTTTGTGAATTATATTCCAAATTATGAAGTCCAGTCCTCCAGCTGCTGCTTCCCTCTGGTCTGCTGTGAACATCTATGTGCTTCTTTGTCTCCTGTGCCTCTGACCTTCTACACTCACAGGAACATCTACCTTCTCTCTGCTCGCTCCCCTCTCTCCCTTCCTGCAGGAGCTGCAGTCCTGCCTGTGGCATCCTGGAACTCTTTCCTTTGCTTCCTCTCACTCAGAGATCCCTATTCTGTGTCTCTTTGTGCCTTCTGGGGCCTATCCTTTGCAAATTTCCGTTCATCCATCTGGGAGCTGCCTGCTACCTTCTGCAGCTTCTCTCTATCCTTGTGGCTTAACCCTCCCTCTGGTGAAGTTCATGGCTGTTCCTCCTTGTCCCTTAACTGTTCCTCTCCTTGTCCTATGCGACAAGTGTGTCTTTGGCGCCTGGAGTCTGAGTCTACGTTCTTGGGGTACCTATCACCAGGGCAACCTTCTCTCTTGGTTCTGGGATGCTATACCTGCCTTGGTCTCTCTACTAAAGACATTTACTGGCTCCTTTTCTCCTGCCCTCTCCTGGCTATGGTTGGCTCCATCCTACAGGCCTGTAGCTTCTTAGAGTTTATAGGGACACCCTTCCGCCAGAGTTCAACACTCCACTTTACAGCTCTCTCTCTTCCCACACAGACTCAGATTTAATTACTACAGCTTGTCCTTAGTACAGGCAAAAAAAAAAAAAATGGTTCCCTTGATTTCAAAGTTCTCAAAGATTGTAACAACTTCTATCTGCCATAACCAAATGATCCCGAAGACTCTTATCCCTAAGGTTCTACATCTTCTCACTCTTAAAACTCTTTAATCTCTATGATTTCTTTGCACTCTGCTCAAAAAAAAATCTTTTTAGATTGTGATGTAAACTCTTATCTCTATTTTGTAAATTGTTCATTGGGCATGGTCTAAAATCTATAAAATCTATAACAAAATTTGGCTTTAAACTTATAACAAAAGGCTTATAATTACATATGTGTGTGATTCAATTCTTGTTAATGATATATATGTATATGGAACATGAAGTCAATAAACAATAAAAAATGTATCTATTCAGGAAAATAGATATTTTAAAATAGCAGTTATGTGGCTCTCTTCTATCACAGCTGATAACTTTATCAAGATGTAAGTAGCCACTCAGCTGGCAGCCATCATTACTGAGGTTCAAGGTTTAAGAATACATACCATGTGACTTTCCTACCTTAAGATGACCACATAGGAAAGAAGCAACCAATTATAAAACTTCTCAGTCCTGATGAGCTCTCTGCTTATCATTGTCTTCATTTTAGACAACAATGAGTATCAAATGTTTTGGATTGGTATAAATTTTTATATGATGACAAAATTGTAATATTACATTTGCTACAACATACTATATATGTGATTCAACACTGATTTAGAATATACTGCATATGATGATACAATCTTAAGGTTATGAAGGTCTGCTCAGAGTAACAAAAGATGATTTAGAGATTTCACCTATCTACTATGCCTTTGCTAACTTTTCAAAGCAGGATCCTAAAAAGTTTAGGTAAGTAACAAAATATGTTTGATAACTAAGGTATTTGATAAATAAGATTTATAAACTTCTAAAGTCTACTCAGATTCACAGTATAATTAAGAGTTTCATTTTGATACTAAAAGAACTTCAGTTCAAAAAAATGTTATTTTTAAGGTTCAAACTTAAAGAGAAAGCTGCAAAAATCCTAATCTTATGAAAACTACTAACTTATAAACTGTTAAGGATAATTAAGACATGCAAGTTAATGATCAGTCACCTAAGAGATAACTAGGTTCTTTAATGTATACAGAACTATACTTGAAGTCATACTAAGTACTTTATAGTTACTTATAAGAGCAAGCTTTATTTAGCCTCCTGAATATGTTTTCAAAGTTAAGCCTTAAATAAGTAACTAGAAACAAAGTCTTTTGGTTTAAATATACTTAACAGTATAGCCCTCAAATTCTTCAGAGATCTTACAAAAATGGCATTTTAAGTGTTCAATAATAATAATAATAATAATAATAATAATAATAACAACAACAAAAGCTTTTCCTGATAGAGAGAAGTGATAGCTCCTGGCAGCACTCCTAATATCTTCTCCAAAGAAGATGGGGCACAGAACTCCACCTGGTGCTTGCTTTAAATATGGCAAAGCTGGCCACTGAGTAAAAGGCTGTCCTTCACCTCACCACTATCCCCTGCCAGAACCTTATGCAAATTGTGGGCAAGCAGGACACTGTGGAGTTGATGGACTGCTTTGCTTAGATAAGGCAGGCAAGGCTCCCCAAGTTTCTACCCACCATGAAAGTCTGTTGGATGTTCTGGGCCTGGCAGGTGAAGACTGACACTGACCTGGGACTTCTGTCCCCAAGAACCACAAAGAAACATCTGGGAACTGACCAGCTAGCCACAAGTGTAGTGGGATCCAGGCATTATTTAGGGAAGCTTTGGTCGCTTCTAAAAATCAAAACCCCTATTGGGTATGTCCAAAATCAATTGAGACCCAAAGAACACAGACCTCCCTCCCTGTTTCTCCTGCATTCTCTGGGAGCAGATCAAACCATCCATCACACAACATTTCTACTCTTCAAAAATTGTCTTAAGGTTCAATTTATATTAGTGAGTGTTTATATAATCCCTTAATAAATACTAATTCTTTATATGATATATTGCAAGTAAATATCTCTGCAATAGGTAAGTGGCTATCATTCTCCACAGATTCAGGGGCTCTTGTTCGGTACTTCCTGCTTACTCGGGTAAAATTTATTTTTCCCAGCTGTCTGATGGTGTTGACCACTAGGTCAAAGATAGCTTTTCCTGCTTAACAGCAGGAAGCATACAAACTCCTCCCCCAGGGCTGCAGCTGCCTTCACAATTCTCTTCATAAGTAAAAAATTAGGCGTCAGGTCTCACTGGAAAGTTACTAAAGAAAGACAAATGACTGACCTTTTTTACCAGACTCAGAAAAGAGACAACTCACAACACAGACTTGAATGTAACTTTTTACTATTGCTTTATTTAAAGGAATCTCCTTTATAATTTATTACTGCTGTCAATAGTCAGTCACCTGTGTCTCATGGTGATAACTGAATAGGAAAAGAAGGTGTAAAGTTTATGTAAGGTCTTGGGATATAAAGCTTAAGTTGTGATGATCTAAGAAAATGTTCTATGATATGTAAATACAAGTTATAAAGGTCTAAGAAAGTATGTAAAGGTATGCAAATGAAATTTTTAAAGGTATAAAAAATAAGTTAAGATATATGAAAAATATTTTAAATTTACTTCCCTCTCTATGATACTGGTGTATTAAGACTTCAAAAGCAGAGTTTTAACATTAATCAATGGAGTTCTGATAAAAGCTATTAATCTAGCTTTGGTAAGCCACAACTACTATTATCATAATCACAAGCTCAAGATTTTTAAATTTCCTTTGGTTGTCTTCTAAGTATAGACATCTCATTGTGCCCCAAACATCTGTCTAATCTATATACATCCAGTATTCTGGTTGAAGGAAGAAATATACACCTTGTTTGTTTTTTAAGACAGGGTTTCTCTGTGAGACAGCCCTGGCCATCCTGAAACTTTCTTTGTAGACCAGGCTGGTCTTGAACTCACAGAGATCTGCCTGCCTCTGCCAGCCTGAGTGCTGGGATTAAAGGCATGTGACATCACACTCGCCCTGACTGTTCACACTTTTAATGCAAAATAATTTGAGTCTCCAAGATTCTACTATAACTCAAAGGCATAAGTCTACTTCCTTTTCCAAAATGTAAATTTCAGTACAGATTACAAAGAGTGGTAATGCTGACATTTAAAACTTATCTCTGTAAACCTTAAAAAAACAAAAAACAAAAAAAAACTTGAAAGTTTCAGAGAATCAACCTGAATCTAACTCTCATGAGCCAAATGGATTCCCCGGTAAGTACTGTAATAAACAGCCTGTTTCTCCACCTGCCTATTCCACTTATTCCTAATAGTGAGAACTCTGACATTCCCTACACACACACCCACACATACTCGGCCACCTTCTCTAGTCTTGAGATTCTACTCCCTTAGCTTCAGGACCATGGTCTAAAAGTTTCAAATGTACACCTAGGAAAAAAATTGCCCCTTAAACTCCTTAACTTTACCTATTGTATCTAATATATATCTGTTTCAGCAACCCATCATCTTCGGATGTTCCCTCAAAATCTGCAGCCCAGACAGCTTCAAAGAGACTAGCCCCAGGTAGTCCAGCTTCACAGACACTGACTATACTTCTCTAACCTCAGAATGTCTCACAGAGCCTGGACAGTGAGGGGAATGGTCTGATCTTCCCGGACTTGGCCAGAATCCCAGCTTTCTTCAGTCCCCAGAGATGTTGCTCTCAGATGACAGAAAGCAGTCTAAAGAGCATGCACCTCAATTCCTGACTCACCGGCCACCTTTCTTATTTTCTCACCTTTTACAATAAAAAAGGAGAAATGTTAGGAACTTCCTAGATTTCAGAACCTGGTGTCCACCCCCTTCCCAGCCCATTTTCAGTGACTAAGCACCACCTGCCAAATTAGAAAGTCTCCACCTTTATAGCCCACTGTCACCCTGTCTCCATCTCTTTCCAGTCTGTTCAGAAGCAGCTCTCCCAGCAACAACCACCATCAATCTCTCATGTGAGATTCTTTGCATGGTATAATTCTTACAGCATTCTTTGGCCACAATCCACCTAAGAATTCTTCACTGCCAAACCCTAACAGCTGGAGAGATGGCTCAGCAATTAAGAGCACTTTGCTCTTCCAAAGGACCTGGGTTTGTTTGGTAGCATCTACTTAGCAACCCACAACCATCTGCAACTCCAGCTTGAGAGTATCTTATATCCTCTTCTGGTCTCTTAGGTTTCCATGCACACATGTGCTATGCAGCAACTTGCAGGGAAAAATGGCCATTCATACACATACAATAAAATAATTTTTAAAATTAAATGGTAGCATATTTCTAATATATTAAATACAATATTAAATGAGATGGGCTGAGGGAAAGCCTCAGTGCATAAGAAAGCTATTGCTCTCTCAAAGGATGTGAGTTTGGCTCCCAGTAGCCACCTCAGTTATCTTACAACTGCCTATTACTCCAGATCCAAGAAATTTGATGACATCTGCACATACACACATAAATAAAACTAAATATTAAAAATGCATATTAAATAAGATAATATATTTTGCACAATGAGGGCACATTTTTAAGTATTCAAAGTGTTAAATATGGAAAACATTACAGAAAACAACAACTAATCAAATGAAGTTGTGGAGTTCAGTCCTAAATGATACATCTACATACATCTCCCACACTAAGGCTCAGGGATCATTGTGGAAGAGAAAAGAGAAAGATTGTAAGATCCAGAGGATCAAAGAGCCTGCTGTCAGATTGTGTCTCCTAGCATTTTCAGAGATGATACACTCATGAAGTATCACCAGCATGGCTGCCTAACCAAGCCCTTAACAATAATACCACCTATAGATAGGAAACAAGGAAGGCCTCAACACGAGACAAATAATTACAGTAACTAAGGAATGCTAAGAGCAGGAAAAATAGTTTGCCTTGGGGAAAAGCACACTACTTAGTTATCTAATATCAAGTATTCAGCTCTGAAAACATATGCATATAAGTAGCATTACGCCTGCTGACTGCCCAGAGAGGGAATGGGGAGTTGTGGAGAAGAGAGAATGACTTGATGTGGTGGGAAGGGGAAGGGATCTTGAATAAGGATATACAAGGATAGAAAGTGTGACTTCTTTGTTCATAATAATAAAATAAAATAAAATAAAATAAAATAGAAAATAAGTAACATTACTCAGACAAAGTAGTTTATACTCATATATTATGAAATCTATGTATTATGTAATATATATCGAGAGAGAATTAAATAATAAAGTAAAAGTTTTAAGAAAATTCCTATTGTGTACTATTTATTTTCCAGTAATTTTCCAAAGACTTATTTTTCAACTACAAATCAAAGGTCAAACATGCCTCGCTCGTCTTTAGTCTTATGACGCGATTATTTATATATATAGTTCTTGATTTCCCGCTACAAATTTGCCAGCTAGAAGATTGAATTGATGTATTGATTATAATGCAAGTAATTCCTAATACAGAAAATTCAAAAACTGAAAGGTATTTGGTGTTTAAAATTTAAGTAAGTATAGAAATAAAGTATGTATGATTTCCTGATAACAGATCTTTAAAAAATAGCTGAGAATGAAGTAATATCTTAGCCTCACAAAGTCTCAGTTTAGCCACTAACTTCAATTAACTTTAATATTATTTCATCTTAAAGACTCATTACTTCTCACATATTAAATGAAATGAGATATTTGGTAAGGTGGAATTGAAATAAATATTAATATTAATGGAAAAATTAATAATGATTATGCAATTAGTAAAGTTTCCTTCATTTCCAATTTTTTTCTGATTTTTGTGACTTCATGGACAGAATGACTTACAACTTATCAAGTACAAGTTAGCTGACATCTTTCACCTTGTGCAAGATTGATACATCAAATTTCACACATTATCACCTGACTAGTCATCAAAGTACAGAAACCTATGATGAAACAACTAGCAATAATTGTTTAAAAATTGGTGGAAAGTTAAAAAAATCATTTTAATAGCAGTTCCCATTTTCCTACTTTCATAGCTATTTTACATTTTAAGAAACAATGCTCAACACTACTTACCATCCTTACCTATTTTTTAATACCTCCCAATTCTTCCTTATAGAAACTCACTGCATTGTTAGCTACAGAAAAAAATTAACATCTGCCTCAGTGAATATTTGAACCAAAATAAATTCAGACCAAATACTGTGACTATGATTCATTCATTTAAAATGGAGGGTCTGTAATGTTGATTACTTTTCAATTCATGTGTTTACTTATACACTCCTCTGTGGAAAGCAATACTTGTCACTGTGGCTAAAAGAACAGCTAAACTATTCAGTTAATTTTCTTAGAATCTAAGTACCTTGAGAATTTGCCAGCTCCTATTTGACCAAGAGCAGCTGCTTGAGATACAGAATCTGCTAGCTCCAATTAGACCAAGAGCACAGATTGTACCAAGAGAGACTCCCTGAGACATGAACACAGCTAGAGCAGATTAAACCAAGAACAGCTCCCTGAGACACAGACACCACTTGCACCAATTGGAGGCAGAGATAGGTAGACATCAGTGCAAGAATACATACAACAACATAGAGAAATATAGTATCATCAGAACCTAGTGACTCTACACAGCAAAACCTGAAAATCATAGTGTAGAAGAAGCAGAAGAAAATGATCCTAGAAATAACTTTATGAAGATGATAGACACCTTTAAAGAGAAAATGAAAAAAAAAATTCTTTAAAGAAATCAAAGAAAAGACAAAATTGGGAAGAAATTAATAAATCACTTAAAGAAAGCCAAGAATAAAAGCAAACAAGTGAAGAAAACAGTTCAAGACTTGAAAATTAAAATAGAAGCAATAAAGAAGATGCAAACTGAGAAAATGCTGGAAATGGAAAATATGAATAAATGAACAAGAGCTACAAATGCAAGAATAACCAACAGAATGCAAGAGAAGGAAGAAAGACTCTCTGACATGGAAGATACAATAGAGAAAGTATACTCCTCAATCAACAAAAACACTAAAGCCAAAAAGGCATAACACAAAATGTCCAGGAAATCTGGGATACCATGAGAAGACCAAACCTAAGAATAGTAGGAATAGAAGAAGGAGAATACCAGTTCAAAGGCACAGAAAATATATTCAACAAAATCATAAAAGAAAACTTTCTCAACCTATAGAAACACCTATAAAGATACAAGAAGCCTACACAACACCAAATAGACTAGATCCCCCAAAAATGTCTGCTTGACACATAATAATCAAACTACTAAACATACAAAATAAAGAATATTAAGAACTACAAATGAAAAATGCCAAGTACTTATAAAGGCAGACCAATCAGAATAATATACATCTTTTCAATGGAGACTATAAAAGCCAGAAAGTTCTGAACATTAAGAGATTATGGGGTCGCCATCTGTCCCCCGAAGAAGAAGCATGTAGGAATTCAGAAGATCAAAACCTGTGGATTGGTTCTAGGCAAATGTGGTTCCATCTACCAAGGCCACCTGAATGAACATTCTCAGCTTCCAAGAAGCCAGCTGAGATGATCCAGCTTCAAAACCCCATCAGATGGTCATCGTCCTTTGACAGCAGGAAGTAGTAAAAGAAAGAGCTTCGTCCAAATTCCCAAAAATATTACTTATT
>PVIH01025138.1:0-21284 GCA_004025045.1 Sigmodon hispidus | reverse complement strand
CATCTTACCTGGGCATCAGGACATGTGTTGCAGGTGAGAACGTCTTACCTGGGCATCAGGACATGTGCCCATCATCACTTTCTGTTCCCTGGGACTACATGGGCTGTGCACGTGAGTGAGGCTTCTAGGAATTGGGTGGAGTTTCCTCCTTGGGAGCATACTAGGTTTCAAATCTCCGAAAGGGCCAGGCCCCTAGAGCTGTGGCCCAGACTGTGAAGTTGAATAGGTAGAATATGGAAGAATTAAATCATGGCTTGGCTTTGGTCTCTGTTCATTCTCCTGCAAAATAAGCTAAGGGTCACAGGCCCTAAATTTCTCCTTTTTTTTGCTTCTTAGTTTATCACTGGAGTGACCATTCTGCCTTAATTTATTTGTTTTATTTTGTTTTGAGACAGAGTTTCATGTAGTTTGGCCTTAAACTGGCTGAGTAGCTAAGACTGATACTGAATTTGGAATTTTTCTGCCTCTAAGTGCTGAGATCACAGGCAGGTGTCACTGTACTCTCCATATGTGGGACTGAGGAATCAAACCCAGGGCTTTGTACAAGTCAGAGCAGTGCATCTGAGCTCATTACAGCCACCGCCTGCCTGCCTTCTGTTTACTCAAGCCAGAAAGAGGTTGTCATCGTTTTGAATAAGCTGGACTGACATTTTGACCTGTGAGGAGAGGGCACTCTGGGTTTCATCCAGGCCAGATGAAGGTGATAATGGTCATGTGCCAAGTAGAATTGCTCTATGCACATGCTTGTTTTGGGGTCCCTTTGGAAACCTTTCTGATCCCCCTCAGTCACCTTGTCTGAGGTGTCTTGAGGATGGAACATATCTCATGGTGGCTTTGGGATTTCTGGAATATTCCCTTTAGATCAGATCCCATTTCTCTCTGGATCTCTGGATTTCCTCCCCTTTCTTTCCTGCACCCAACTGACTTTAACTCAAAAATCTGTTTTATATTTTAAAGTATCCTTAAATTATTTATATGATTGTGAATTCATCTGGCTCATGTTTGTGCTAGCTTTTCATCTCTGAGAAATACCTAAGAGAAGCAACTTGAGAAGAATTTATATCACTTTAGTTTTTAATTGTGTGCCTGTGTGTGGGTTTGTGCACATGAGTGTAGAGCCTGTGGAGGCCAGAAGAGGATGGATGGAAAGTCACCCTGGAGTTAGGGGTTCAGGCTGTTGTGAGCTGCCTGATGTGCAGGTGCTGGGGACAAAACTTGGGGTCCCCTAAAAGAGCAGTGCATGCTCCTAGTCATCTCTCCAGCACCCTTAAAAAGATTGGTTTTGGCTTATGGTTTTAATTCAAAATGCCCTTGGGCCTAAGAAGGCAAACCTTCATGGCATTGGGAGTGTGCAGTGGGAGAGGCCACTTACCTCGTGAAGCCTGGGAACAAGCTGGGTTAAGAACATGTCTTCCATGACCCTCTTTCTCTAACTAGACCCTGTCTTCCACTTCTCTTCATCTCCAAGAATGCCATCCAATTATGACCCAGTCATGACATTTGCCCATTGATTTAGTCAGAGACTCTGGGTTTAGTCTTCTTTGAGCAACTGGATCTGCCAATGGAAACCATGCCTTCAACTCATGAGCCTTTGTGAGGAACATTTCACATAAGAGCATAGCAATGATTATACACATTCCTGTTTATGTCTATAAAATATCCATTAGCATCATCTGGAATGTTGCACATTTGAAGACCACTGTGAGTCTGTGTCTGTCACATGAAGCCACTGATCTATGGATATAACGGCCCCATCCTGGGTTATGTCTCATGAAGTTGACCCACCATGTCAACTTGTGACTATGTGCTGGACAGACATCTGATCATGTAGAATTCCTGCTTTTAAATCTAACAGTCTTTAGCTTATAGTGGCTTAAAATCTGGTGGATTCTTTACCAGTAAAAACATCATGAAATATAAGCTTTTTAAATACAATCTTTTAGGAAAGAAGAAACTTGAACCAAATTCTGAGCAGATCTGTCCCATCTGAAACACTGCTCTGTTGCTCTCTGAGTACTGGGTCCAGTGGAGGGATTTTCCTGCCGATGTACTGTTGAAATGTTAAGCTGTTTGACTGACATGTGAGTCATGAGATGGTGAAGGGATCCATTCTGAGATGGTGAAGGAGCCAGCAAAGGCAAGACACAGAAGGGTACAGATCTCATTGTCTCAGTGGGTAAAAGGCAGAGCCAAATCATCCAGGTTGGAGTTGGGAGAGAGAACATGGCTGGGCCCCAGGTAAATGAGGACAGCTTTGGCTGGCTCTGCTTAGGATGTGTGGATGTGTATGTTCCTGTACACAGAGTGAATGACACAGTGACCCACACCTATGTTTGCAGAAGTTGCAAAAAACTGAGTGGACAGGGGTGTGAGTGGCAGTTTTCCTTCATGTCCCGTGAAGAGGCCCTAAATCCTGCTCCTGGGCCTTCTGGCTTAGTCTGGTCTTGAATTGGCTCCCTTGGCAATTTCTCTGTCTTTGAAGGCCATTCCAGCCTCTGGGGTAGGTGGGGGTGGATACATACGTGGCCCAGTGGCAGTCTCTGGAACCCTCCTACATGGGTTCAAGCATGAATCCAGAATATAGGTGCTGTATCCAGGCTATGGATCCAAAAAGAGGTTTTTCGGTATTGATAAATGCTCTCTATTCCCAGGGGCTCAGTCGGGCTCATTCAGCTGTGCTTCCTTCCCTACAAGGCCACCAAGCACATCTGGGCTCTGTGGGAGCTGCTGTTTATGGAAAGCATTTGAGGGTGGGGGGAAGGCAAGAATGCCCCCATCATCATTTCCAGAGGCCACTGCCTTCTCTTCATTATCTGAAGCCTGCAGAAGTGCTGGTGGCTGATAGAAAAATGTCAGATGCGGCTCCAGTCACCTGTTTCTGGCAGGATGGTAGATCTGAGGCCTGCGTGTTAGATTGTTCTCAATAGAAGCCACCTTTTGTCCAGTTCAGTGTTCAGCTCTTATTCTAGTGTGGCCTTTGCACTGTTACCTCTGTGGTGAACCTACGACTCATGGTTCCTCAGAGACAGGCACTCAGGAGAGAGGCTCGGCTGTCACCTGCTGCAAAGCTGTTGGTCCAGAGACAAGGAGACTGAAGCTTGAAGAGAACAAGCTGCCTTCCACAGTCACAGCCAAACTGATGCAGAGCTGAATCTCGAATCATTTCCTTATTTCAGTCTCTTAAAGGCTCTAGAAACCTGGGAGCCTCCTTCCAGGCCTAACCCGACTCCAGGTGATCCGGGCTCATCTGAACAGAGGTAGGAGAATGGCGCCCTAATCTTCTTTTGGTTTGGCTGTGTGAGCAGGTCATCTGCTCTTTGAGCTTCTGTTTCTTCCTTGTAAGTGCGGACAATTGTAGCACAGGCCAGTTGTGTACCACTATGTAACGGCCCATAGATGGGCAACCATTCATCTTTACAGTGGTGTCCCTGCTCCAGGGAGTAAGGGAACTGTGTCCAATGCTGGAGGTCACAGATGGCGGCTTTGACTCTGAGTTGAGCCAACTTCAGAGCTACGAGGACTTGTTGCCTCTACTCTTATAGTCCGCCACATGAGCATGGTAGCTCCTCTAAAGGAAAGCATTCAACTGGGGCCGGCTTAGGGTTTCAGAGGTTTAGTCCATTATTGTCATGTGGGACATGGCGGCATGCAGGCTGGAGAAGGAGCCCAGAGTCCATCTTGATCCACAGGCAGCGGAAGCAATTGTGTGTCACACTGAGCATAGCTTGAGCAAAGGAGACCTCAAAGCCCGCCCCCACCTGACACACGTCCTCCAACAAGGTCATGCCTCCTAATAGTGCTCCTCCCTATGGGAGACATTTTCTTTCAAACCAGCACAAGGAACAGGGTATCAGGCATCTGCATTACCAAATAATTCACTTCTGCATGAGTGATGACTCATATCACTGGACTTACATTTGCAATTTGGATGGAGTTTATCTACCAAAGTTTCTCCTCCAGAAACTGTTTACTGATCAGATAGCTCTGGGTTGGGGCTGCAGTGAGTCTTGTAAGCTTTGCAGACCAGGTCTCCTAAGTTTCTGATGAACATTTTGATCCTCTTGAACCTCCCTCTGTCCTCTGTGCCTGAAAAACAGCTACGCACACTTCCTGGTCCTCTGATACCTTCTTTGCGCTCCTATGCAGTGTTGCTTTGGAAGTGTGGATGTGGTTGCCGCTCCTGGATGTCCAGTCTCTATACCACAGCAGGGCCCACTTATTCTCAGCAGTTTGATTGGCTATGAGTCTCTGAAAAAGATACAACCCTTGGATTCAAAGATGGCTCAGGAGTTAAGGATGTTCCCTGCTTCTCTGGAGAATCCATTCCCAGCATCACTTCAGGTGGCTCAAAGCTGTGGGCACCTTTAACCCCAGGCACCTGCACTCATCACACACACACACACACACACACAACACACACATACTATACACTACCCACACACTACACACACTACATACCACACTATATATACACTACACACTTATACTACAGAGTGCACACACTACACACAATACCCACATGCTATACACCACACACTTATATCACACACTCCACAATACTACATATTATACATACTATACATACAATACAAACCACACCACACATATAAGTACACATAAAAATAGAAATATCATAAAAAGTAATTCTTCACAGTTAAGGCTGATGGCAGTAATAATATGCAGGTGTAAATATTAAGTGTTTAGAAGGGAGTTTGACAAGTGCATTTTATTTAATAACACAATAGCAATAACATCCTCATCGGGATCTAGGTCTCCATCTATATCTATCATCTACCTATCTACCTATCTACCTATCTATCTATCTATCTATCTATCTATCTATCTATCTATCTATCTATTTATCTGTCTGTCTGTCTGTCTGTCTGTCCGTCCGTCCATCCATCCATCTATCTATCTATCCATCCATCCATCCATCCATCCATCATCCTTCCATCTATCATTTATCATCTATCCATTAATCTATGCATCCACCTGTCATCTATCTATCCATCCATCCATCTATCTATTATACCTGGGCTTACAGTTTCAAATATGGGTTTCCTCCTGTGAATGGACTTTAAAAACATTTGGTCACATCATTAATTGTCACACCACTATTGTACCAGGAGGTACATCTTGCCTGGCATGCAGTCAGCAGGATCATTGACAACAATTTCCTCCCAGCAGTCAGTGCAGTGGTTTCTGTCAGTAGAAACTCAAGTCAATGGGCAGGGAGCTTTTCAGCCTAGCCACACTTCTCCATGTTATGCAACCGAAGCATGCACAGTGTCTTCAACAGTCCAAACTTACCATCTAGTTCTAGCGTTCAACTGATAGTATTACCAATAGCCTGTGTTGTGTGGGTGGCCTCTTAGGAATACAGCCCCGCCTTGTTACTTGGGTTTCACTTCAAAATACAGCCTCTAAGAATGACTTCTCCATCTATTTATGGCTCCCTCATTAAATGTATGCACATGAGAAGTGTGCATGTCCGTGGAGGTCAAACGTCAACATCAGGCATTAGCTTTAATTATTTTCCACCTTTTCTGAAACAAGGTCTTTCACAGAACTTGGCCTTCCCTGATTAGTTAGCTGTGCAGCAAGACCTGACTGGACTCCTCTCTCTCCTGATTACAGACTACGCCTGTTGTTAGTGTGGGTGCCTGGGACCCAACTCAGCCACTCACACCTGCATGTCAAATGGTTTTTCTGCTGAGCCGTCTCCCTAACACCTCATTTACGTTATTGGCACTGTACTTCTAATACATTCCTGAACTTGCCAGACACTGCGGGGTCCGTAGGGATCCTTTGTGTAATAAAGCAGAGGGATCCCCCATCACTCACTGTCTGACCCACACAAGTGCCATCGGTCTTGGAATTCACTGGTTATGGGGATCTTTAAAACAAGTAGTATGGTAGAATGCAGATGGAGTTCTCTCTAGTCTACAGTCACTTGTCACATTTCTGTCATTCTCTGTGGGCATCAGCTATAGTGTGACTTTGATTGGGGGCTTTATTTCTCTTCAAACTAAATAGACAGACCAAAGAATCTACTTAAGTCCAATGTGCTGAGATAAACCAATGGCAGCTCCTCACTGTGGACACTTACAGGAGCATGTGTGACTCAAAGGTGGCTGCGTCACCAAAAGGTTTACCCCAGGATGCAAGGCCATATCTCCTTTAGACACCAGGATGCCCCTAAGATACAACCTTGGTCTGAAGCTCATGGGCTTACTTTCCAGTGACTCCCCTACAAAGAGGCCCATGGCTTCCTGGAAAGAGAATCTTGGGCAGAGAAAGGCCTAGGGCCTTTTTTTGGGGGGCGGGGGTGGTAGAAGAGCACATGGCCCAAGAAAGTCCAGGAAAACTGTGATGCAAATAATGGCCAAGGACTAGGCAGGCATATTCCCTGAGATCAACTGGTATGGAGAGCAGGTATCCCTTGTCAATGTAGACGTTGATGTCCACAGCTGTGCTTCAAACAGAATTGGCTAGTCTCATTAGCATCCCTGTGTAGGGCTGAGACAGTCCCAAGCAGCCAGCCCTACCATCCTTCTGCAGGGCCCAGATCTGAGCAGGGAGTTGTCACCTCCAAGGACTCAGACCTGGGCAGGCAGAGCCGCCATCATTTGCAGACCTGAGCAGAGTCCTCCAGCTGACCTGAGATTACTTGAGACTTTTTATCAATTTAGAAGTCTGGGAATCCAAAGACAAATTCCATGTGTTGAATTCCAGTGGAATCAGGTTGATAGCAAGGGAAGGATGCGGTGGGGTTCTCCACATATGGCTGTGATGGGACCTGGAGATAAATGGAGCTGGCAGGCCTGGGGTTGCTCCAGCAACCCAGATCTGTCTCCACCTTCTTTCATATTTGGTCTAATGCAAGCAGCAGAGCATCAATGTAGACAACCCAAAAAGAATTTACAGACAAGAAACTGACCACAGTCCTCATGCTATGGCACCCACCTCTGCCTTTAGAGTGCTAGAATTAAAGGCACCACTGCCCGGCTACCCCATTTATTAATCTATCTTTCATATTAGACTGGAATTACTTTTTTTTTATCACTTTGAGAACTGGTTCTAGTTTATGAGGGGCACTGGTGAGGGTAGATTGGTGCCTTGCTAAACTTGTGTATCACCGCTATGTTATTGGTGATGAAGAGTTCTATCAGTGTAACCCGATGCTGGTGTAGATGTAGGTGTGTGCTCCGCACCATCCCAGGACTCCACCAAGTACCTGACTGTATGTTCCCATTATGCACCTGGTGGGACATCCTCCACCACAGTATTAGCCTTTCTCCATCAGCTCAGCTCCCTCCTGCCTCAGAGAGGATTCCGAAGAGCAAATTAGAAGGCCTTGTGAGGGGCACAGGTCTGGGGATTTCCTATCTCAGATAAGTTTCTTGAAAGCTTCTGTTACTATGGGAACAGTCCTGCTGGCTGCCAGGGTGCTGGGTCTGAAACCTGGCCCACAGTGTGTTGTGTGCCTCTGGGAGAAGGCTGCCCGGAGAATAGGCCTCTTACCTGCTCCCCCTATTCTCTGGGATCACTAGAGAAGGGCAGTGGGGTCTCTAGGGTTGGGGTGGGAGGGTATGTCCCTGTCAAGCCTGGCACATTCTCCCTCTTTTCCTGTTAGTCAGAGCCACAGTCCACCAGTATGGACACGTTATATCCTCTAGAACCGAACTTTCTTCTTTAGTTGAAAACTATGAATATTTTTAAATTAAAATGTTTGGCTAGCATACAAAGAAATGAGCTTCACTGTGATGGTTTCATGGAGATACATCTTCTGTACCCATTCTGACCTCCAGGCCTCTTCTCTCCCTCTTCCTGGCCTCTTCCCCTTCTGCTGGCCTGGCACCATGCTCCTTCACCCTCTCCTGTTATTCCTGTCTGTTTAGATCTCTTTCTCTGCTCTCATAGTCCTGTCTACATTATGTCAGTCAGTCTGTCTGTCTGTCTGCCTAAGATCTATCCACCATCCATTCATCCATCTATATATCTATCTACCTATCTATCTACCATCTATCTGTCTATCTGTCTATCTATCTATCTATCTATCTATCTACCTACCATCTATTGATCTATCCAAACATACCTATACATAATAAACATTTGAGTCAATTTTTATAGCATGAAGTTTCTCCTGTGGCCACCAGATGTCAGCATAATCCCTCTTAAAATAAATGTGCAGCGGTGAATAGTGATGGTGAGAGTTATAACTGGAGCTTGGTCTCACAGGAGGCAGGAAGGGTTGGCGCTCATGTGCACCCTGCCCCTGGGTTCTGAGAAACTCTGAAGGTTTCTCAGCAGCTGGACCAAGCTCTGGTCATCTGCAATGATGGCACTGAGCAGAAGCAGCTGTGCGGGTGAGGGGTCTATAGCAGGATCCTGCTTCTTCTAATCTGTGCATCTTCTCCACGATCATCTATCTATCACCTGCTTCCACAAACACTAGGAGCCCTCCACATCTACCACAGCTATGGTCCACCTTGTCCCTTGTCCACCTTAGACTAGAGACAAGAGGTGGAATAGGCATGGGATCTCTGCCTGGGTCACCTGTACAGTGTGGGGGTGCTGGGAGTGGAATCCCCCACATTCCTGTTTGGCCACTTCTCCATGATGTGTGGTTCCAGATTATTCTTTATTGCTATCAGACAGCTTAATCAGAAGCAGTGAGTCTGTTGACTCTAACAATAGTGTGTAAGTACCCACAGACTGGCCTGGTCCTAGACCACCAGCCAACGATGGGCTGTGTGTGAGGAGGGCAGTATGGTGTCCAAATGGCGAGAGTTTTCAAGTCCCAGGATTGCTTTCCAACGCTGGTCTGCTAGCTGACCGGTGACTTTGGAAAGTCTGTCAGTCACCCCTTTACATGTCTCTAAAGCAGCTGCAGTTGAGACTGAGCAGGAAGTCATAATTCTGAGCGGAAGAAGGAGGGGGTGGTGGGGAGTCCAGGTGGAGGTGAACCCCGGAACAGTCATGTTGCAGCTCTCAGCAACTGACTTGGCTTCTCTGAGGATGCTCATGGACCTCTTGGACCCTTGGTCTCTTTGGAAACCTCCTAGAGAGAGTCCAATAACCTGGTCTTCTTTGCAGAGACCAGGACCAGGCTTGCACATAGTGAGCTGGCCCTGAACTTGAAGTTTCAAGGGATGCAGGAACAGGAATGAGCGACCTGGGTCACAATGCATATTCTAGGAACAAACTAGGTCCAGGACCCACCTATGGTGTTTACCTTTGGGGAATGGAAAGCCTGGTGGGGGCTCATGCACCTGCAAGACTATCTGCCTGGCCTGTCTACAGCTCCCTTCTAACTGGAACAATGGGAGTGAGGCACAGGGAAGCGGCCTCCTTGTCTCTCAAGCGACTGAAAGGAGCTTTCTGATCTGAATGCCAAATCAAAACCTGAAATAGCACCTGAGCCGAGGATGAGGTATTTTAGGAATAATATAATCACACCAAAAAAAAAATATCCAAATGCATTTTCTCTCCTGCTTCTCTCCTTAGCTTCACTATTTCAGACTCACAGGGTGTTTTGGTTTGTTTTGATTTATTTATTTTTTGTCATGATTTTGAGGAAAGGAAATCTTTACATTAAAATTTTCAGGCAGTGTCTTTTCTCCTCATGGTGACAATGAGGTGCTGTTCTCTGAGAAGAGAGAACTTTTCCTCCCAGCTCCAGAAGAGGATTCCAGCATCAAGGTCATCGTTAGACTGCCCGTTGGGAGTCTGGGTCTAAGCAGGGGTGGGAGCCGGAAGCTGGGCTGGGTGACGATGAGCGGTGGTGTTGGGATGGCTGCCCCAGGCCTAGGGTCTGTCATCTCAGAAAGGGAGTTTGTGGGAAGATATCAGAAACAGTCTGCCAGAGTGACCCCAAGGTCTGTCAGACCTGGATGGAGTAGATAGAAAATGTGTGAAGGAAGCAGGAAGTCTGGGTCTCTTCCTCTCTGTAAAGGAGAAGCATCTAGAGCCTTCTCTCAGGTCTTATTTTGCTTATTTGCTGCTCCACAGGAACATGCACATGTCTCAGGTTTCCTGAATGGTGGGGCTCCCAAGAGACTGAGGGAGCTTTTTCCTCTGTGGTGTGGGATGCTGGAGTACTGACAGCTCAGAATTTTATGGAAATGCTGACTTTAGGCATAACTGAGAAACAAGCCCTCAAACAGTTGCTGGTCATTTCCTAGAAGCCTATATTCCCTGTTCTTGTGAATTTCCCATGAATATTATTCATTTTTTTTTTTACACATAAATAGAACCATCAAGGTAAAAGATTCGTTTCTCCTTGGGAGACCTGTTTTTGATGGCATCTTGGAGAATGTCCTCTGTGCACATTCCCTGACTTCAGAAACAGTAAACTTGTAAATGTTTTTTAAAATGCAGTGGGAAAAAAAAACCAAGTGAAATCAGCAAGTAGTCATTTTATTTTCATAGGACATGCGTCATGATTATCTCCTGCAATAAGACTACACTTCCCAGCTACCCTTATGGACTACTGAAGTCTTTTCTGTCCATCTTTGCTCCTGTAAGAGGCTGCATTCCATCTTCCTCTGAAGACATTTGGGCTATTGTAGGTGACAAGATGCTCCCTAGTTGGGAATAAACATGGTCCAGCCTAATGTCTCTGTCTCTTTCTCTCTGCTTTAAAAAAAATTATCTAATATATGGCACCAGAACACAAGATGGGAAATCTGAGCTTTATGAGTGATGCAAACCCTCCCATGGACTAACCTGTCTGGTTCTCATAGCTTGCAGTCCAGGAGGACCCTTGTTTGTGTCAGGATGCTTTCTGTTTCTACCATCTGATACCATTTGATCTAAGAGAGAGGCCATGTTCAACAGAACACTCATGCAACATAGCAAATGCTGGAATAAGGCAATCTGCTGGACCTAAAAAGGAGGTGCCATAGTTAGGTTTTGGGGGGACTCACTGGAGCTTTCTAAGTCTTGCTTGGTCAAATGCATTGGAAACTTTTCACAGGCTGTGAGATCAATCCTTCAGTTGAATGATCCACCATCTGGCCCTGTGAATCCTCAACCCTGGCATTACATAGCTTGGGGATACTCCCTTATGTTCTAGGTGAATTTTTTGGTTATTTCCACATGTAGAGAGAAATAATCACTTCACATTGACCCCTGTCTGTATGTTGGTCCTCATCCAGCCATGGGTTCCACATTTTATGTATTAAAGGACATTTCTTTGGTCTGCTTGTGGGCTAGTTTAAAGGAGCTCAAGTTTAGCAGAATTGAAACTGGTGACTGCTTTGCTTTTCAGTGAAGTCTGGACTCAATATACATTGGTCAAAGGTCCACTGGGGGCCCAAATTCAGAATTTTTGACTTCTAATGCCTCAATTAATTTAGGTAACTCAAGAAGATACAATGACAGTGGACTTCAAGGCCCCATACCCCATAAAATTCAAAGTTTCCTTTATTCTTTCTTGAGGCTCTGGCTTGCAGCCACACCCAAAATGGCTGCCATTTCTGCTGGGCCTCCAGACTAGCATCTTCAGAGAGCTCTGTCTTGTGTCTGTGGCCTACTTGTGTTCCAAGCCTCAAAAATACTGTTTGGACTTTACTTTCTTTTAACATTTCAATTTTTTTCTTTAAAGGGGGAGAATTGTGTGTGTGTGTGTGTGAGTGTGTGTGTGTGTGTGTTTAAACGTTTTATAGACAAGAGAAAAATCCTGCTAGAATCAGCTTATTCATCATCTTCTTCGTCATCTTCCTCTTCCCCATTATCTTTTCTCTTCTTTTTCTTGCTCTTTTTAGCTCTGATCTCCTTTTTTCACTGTATCAGGATTTTGATTTCACTCTGTTTGGAGCAGTATTATCTTCTTACTTTCCCTTCGGTGGGGCAGCCTTCCTTTCACAGAGCGCTTGTCATCTGCAGCATCGTTCTGCTACATCACTCCCAATGTCTGTGCAACATCACCCATGGGTGAACCAGGACAGTCTCCTTTGACTTTTGGGTGACACTCAGCGCAGAAGGCGGAAGGGGGGGCCTCTTGACTACACTGGGGTCTTTGAACTTCTCTTTATTCTCCCGCTCTGTGAGGGATGTACGTTTTCATTTTTCTTTCACAACGAGGCTTGCCAGCATTTGCCATGTCTTCACATCTCCCCTTTTCTTTGGCAGACATGGTCTTCACCTTTCCCAGTACTCGTTAGAGAACCCAGAGAAGCTGGCAGAAGCATCCCAGCCAGTGCTTCTTCCTGCACCCTTTGGTGTGTTTGCACCAAGAATGCATATGAGGACATTCTGTCTCCTGGCTTTGTAGGATCTCCTTTGCCTGTGTTTAGCTGGTTTTCCTCTGTGAGGTACAGAGTTGCCCAGTGCACATACGGCTCTCGCTCACCCCAGGGCTATTTCTGTGGAGCTCAGTGTACTGCAAGGTCTCTGAGAGGAGAAGCCAGATGCACCATCATTCTCTCCTTTGTATCTAAGAAGTAAAAATATTTCACGTAGTCTGCTCTCTTTCACACACACACACACACACACACACACACACACACACACACACACACACACCAGCTTCTCATGGATCACTGGGTTCAGTCTTACAGAGAATCAGTTGTCCTTTGGGTATAGATAATATTGAAATTTTTTTTTTATGCTGGCCCACTCAATGGAGAAAGCTGGCTTTGGGTTGACTTTTGGCCTTTCTGCTCCAGACCAGAGCAAGGATGTTTAAAAGTTTCCTCTAAAGTCCTTGTCCTGGGTCCTGTGACAAGGAGGAGCAGAGCAAACAGAACAGCCTGGGAAAAGACGCTTCATGCCTAAGAACAACTAAGAAATAACCACTTCCTATAGAACTTACAAACAGCAAGGTGTTCAGCTCTCACCCCCATTTTCCTCCGTTTGTTTACTATCTCTAAAACTTTTGTTGAAACTTTAACCTTCTGTATTTTTGGATCTGTATGTTCATTGGGGGTGATTTAAAAAAGATGTAGAGATAATCTGAATTTGCCTTAGCATACCATGTTGGTAACTGGGATCCAGCTTCTGTTTAGGGAAAGGGTATGTACTGATAGGCTCACTTGAAGTTCTATGCGGTGGCTTGCTGACATTTTGGCCAATGACAGGCTCACTTTGAAGTACGTAACAGTCACGTGACATGTCACTGTCTTGGCAGCCACGTGACGCAGCTACCATCTTTACTAAGGAATAAAGAAAGGGCATTCTGACAGGCAGTGGTGGCAAATGCCTTTAATTCCTGGGAGGCAGATGCAGGTGGATCTCTGTAAGTTCAAGGCCAGCCTGGTTTACAAAGTGAATTCCAGGACAGCCAGGACTACACAGAGAAACCCTGTCTTAAAAAAACAACAACCAAAACCAGAAAGTAAACAACAAAAAAGGGCATGCCTGTGACTTCTCTGCCATGTTAGTTAAGGTGACTACGTGGTATTCATCAGCTAGAGCAATACTCAATAAAACAACCAGATCTATTGAACATTTTGCTCAGCATTGAATTTATCCCTTTATTTTTTTAGACTAAGGAGCCAACAGCAGGCTTCCAAGATGGTGTGTTTTGAAACTGAGTCATTTAAAAAAAAACAAAACTGGTATTTTATAAAAGTATATTATAAAAGGATCAGGAAAATTAGATTCCCAGTTTCTCTCTGAACTGTATTTATGGTTTAAATTTTATTTTGATACTAAAGGATCTTTAAGGATCTTTAATTTAAGAATTATTACTTTTAAGGCCCAAACTTAACAGAGATAAAACAAGCTTAACATTTGTTTAATGTAAAATAAGCTAACTTCAGGTCTATAACTTAACCACCCATGTTTCCTCCTTAAGGGAAGGTGACAGATACTCTGTTATCAAGCTCACAGCTTCGGGAAGTTATTCAGAATATCCAAAAAGTATCTTTGACAGTTGGTTTTGTTTCTGTAGAGTCAACAAATAATTCCATTAAGTGATACCCCAAGCCCTCAGATTCTCAAGACTTAGACGAAGGAGATTCTCTCTGATCTAGGCACACCCATGGTGCTTTGAGCATATGATCTAGACCTTTCCAGGATAGAGAGCTCTGGGGCCAGTGCCACACTCTCACCTTGAAGTCCACAGAGAGTATACAGACTTTGGCACTGATGCTTGGGAATGTTTTCCAGCTCATTTAATTTGGTTACCTTGCTTTACAAATTATTCCTCTAAACACCCAGTCTATTTTTAAATAACATGATGTTAGAAAACATCTTTACTGCCCTTAGTGTGTGGTGACCCAGAGATCTGTGCATCAGCAGGAGGGGAAGTAGCTGACTTCAGCCTTCTTTGTAAATTCAGTCTCTGTACTAAATTATTAATTACGGATTTGATGTGACTGGCTCTTTTCATCTTTCATTTGTTGGCTGAGTGTATGGAATGAAAATGTGGACACTTTTTAAAGTGTTGATAGGGTTAATTTTAGAAAACTTTATAAAGTGAGTCATTTCCTCCTGACAGGGCAGTCACTGGCTCAGGTAGTTACTTAGGATATTCTAGAGAGTTCTAGAGATGTGCCTGTTGAGGAGAAACCAAGGCAGTCACTGTCTCTAGGGTTATGCTTTTAAACTGAAAATGGAAATTTTTTTCTTTTGGGGTACCACAACTTGGAATTAAATCATTACTTTACACAGCCTGACAATATAAGATACATTTACTATATAATCTTGGAATGTAGGTATAACAATTCGATGTTAACTAAGTGTTGCCGTTTACTAGATATGGTCAGTGAAAGTGGTGGTCTCAATTTAAAAAATTACCATATCCAAATTATTTCTAACAAAACTGTTTTTGTTCATTAAATAATAGCTGGCATTAAACAAATAATTTAAACAAATATAAAAAGTTCATCATATGTAAAAGGAATAGCACTTAGACCCCATCTGTTTACATTTATTCCTCGGATGCTGACTTTCCTGACTTCTTTTACAAAACATCCAGGTGCTTGTCCTTAGGTAGGAGTCTGATGGGTCAATCAGCTTATTATAGTCACCTCATCCTTCCCCAGGACTCTGGTCATGGTCCAGCCAGTGGTGCAGTTGCCTTTAACGTTGTGCTAACTCTTCCCTTAACCTCATGTTATATAATCGTAGAAGTTTTCCTCATGTAGCTTTGTTGCACACAAAGTTATAGTTATTACCTCCTTTCTTACGTTCTGGTCTTTGCCAACTGTCAAGTGTCTTATGGCTCCTTGGATGGAGCCTCCTTTAAAACGGAGTTACTTCTGCTCTCCTCACTGCCCTGCTGCTGGCCTTGAGGCAGTTACCAAGAGATTGATACCCTCAAATCCCTCAAATCAGTTCAGGTGACCTCTAAAAGGGGACTCATGGGCCATGGGCATCCAACTCATCCGTCTTCTTGCCACTCTGACCATGGATTTGGGGACTGAGAACTAAAACATCTAGACTGAGCCTCATTGGCATCAGTTTACCCCTCTGTGTCCCCAGACATCCTCAGAACCAGCTGGACGCCATGACTGCTGTGTTATTCTGTATTAGAGGTTTCTGGCCTAGCCTAGCCCTGCGGTCTGGACAGTTGCTTAGCTCTCCCTCCCCATGACTCAGATGCTTGTATTAATTCCATGTTGTTAGACCTATGGCTCAGGCACACTGATAGCTAGCTCTCTCATCTTAACCCAGTCCATTTCCATTAATCTGTCTTGCCACATGGCTTGAGGCTTACCTGAACTTTTTTACATATTGCTCCTTGGGTGGTTGGATTGCATCTCCCATTGACTCTGCCCTCCTTCCTCTGTATCAATGCTTGGATTTCTCACCTGCTTCTAAGATGCCCTGCCGTAGGCCAAAACAGTCCCTTTATTAACCAATTATATTCACAGCATACAGAAAGACATCCCACATCAGCGCTCCACAGTTAAAAGGGACTAGATGCGACTCCTGCTAATGATGCTGCTTCCAGGTGAATAAATCCCAGCTGGTTTAAAATGGGACCTAGAGACAGGGAGCAGCCAATAATTCCTTTGGGTTCCCTCCTACTCTGGCTGCACCCGCTGATCACTTTCCCTCCTTAGCATCCTCAGTTACACTTTCACCGTGTCTTGGAATGTCTTACTTACAGAACATCACCCTATATCCAAACAGAATGTCCCTCTCAAGCTCTCCCAATGTTCTCACCCCACAACAGCTCCACATATTCCTGATACATCATCAGAAAGACCTTTTAGATGCCGTGGAGAAACTCTGGCTGAAGGGACCTTCATCCTTTTCACCCCAGGTGATGCAATCTTTACACTAGTCCTCTGTTTTCCTCTATCCCCTTCAGTTGATGCTCTGCAGTTCCTCGATACTTCTGCTGGCTCATTTTGGTGCAGATGTCTTAGCGATGAAACCGGTCACTGTCACCCTGAATCAACTCTATGCCTGCTTTCTCCTGCCTCAGTTCCTCACTATTCCTCAACCTTCCCATAAAATCACTCAGTTTTACTCTGTGTAACCAAATTAGCTGCTCCTAGCTCTCTAACAGTCACTTTCCAAGTCTCTTCAGGAGTAAAGTATGATGACAGCCTGATTCATCACAGCCAGTCAACTTAAGATTTTACCTTACTACATGATCAGAGAACTTTCTCTTCATTACACTCAGATCTACTCCCTACATCCTCAGTAGAAAACAACTACGTCACCCCTGTCCTACAGTTTTATATCTCCTCAGTGTTTGGAATGACAGTTCTCCACTATAAGACTACTTCCCAGCTTCCCTTGTAGACTTAGGAAGCCACTCCTGCCCTGTACGAGGCTGAATTCCATCTTCCCTTAGGCATTTTAGCCATTTGCACATGTGGGTGTAACCAAAGTAGGTAAAACTTGAGATAGATGCAAATCCCAGTGCTCACAGAAGCATGGGTAAGGAAATGGCATGATTACAGAGGGGTTGGGACTCAGCAGATGGCATGCCTGGTAGATGTGAGGCCTTGAGTTTTATCTCTGGCATCACATGTAGGGCATGTACCTGTTCTGTGAAGTTCAAGGTCAGGCTGTGAGATGGATCAATGACTAAACACACATGGTGCCAAGCCTGATGATCTAAGTTCTCACATGATAGAAAAAACACTGGTTCCTACAAGCTGTCCTTTGACCCTGGACGTGCTAGGGCATGCATGTTCCTCCCGATAAATAAAATTCTAAAATGTAAAACAAAACCACCAAGAGAAATTCAAGATTATCTTGGCTATAGAGAAAGTTTGAGATTATCCTGAGCTGCAGGGGACTTTTTTCAACAGTAATTGCTTAAAGATGAAAACAAGCCGATGTCAATAGGCAACAAATGAATAAACAATGTGTGGGACATCCATACAGGGAAATCCTACTTCCCTACAAAAGGGAATAACTGGAGAAAATGTCACGTGTGACAAGAGAAGCTAATCTTGAGAAGCTGCATTCCATACAGCTGTTGACAAGAAATTCCATGAGTTGGGAAGTCTGTAGAGACTGGAAGTAAGTTCATGGCTGCTCAAGGCTGGAGGGACAAGATGACAGCAATGGTTCTTAATAGGCTTAGACATTCTCTAGTGATTACAAAATGGTCTCAAACTGACAGTGGAAATGGTTATATGTATCTGTGAAGATGTTAAACATGCAACTGAAATATGGAAAACTTAAAAAGGACTTATGATAAAATAATTCATTTTAATGTGCTTTAAATGAACAGCTTAATGACTTATAAATTCTATTTCAACAGTGCTCAGAAGGAAATGCAAAAACTGTAGGTTGGAGAACTGGAAAGGGCCTCACAAACTGGGGAGCCTGTGTCCCGTGGGTGAGGGATGAAGGTATCACAGAGGCAAGAATTCTCAACCCACAGAGTGAGAGCTCCTAACAGCTGCCATAAAACAATAATGTATGGCTGAAATCACAGGGCAGAAAGGGAAACAGTCTCCATAGGCTCAGATACAGACACACAGGTTTACATAGCCTGTAAATCAGGGTTATCCTCGAGCTGGGGACTCTTTGCATGGTTCTGGTGGCAGTGGGGGTGGACATGACTGGTCCTAGAGTGCCATTGGCCTAGAGAGCTGTGCTGTGCTGTGCTCCAGCTAAACAAAGGTTTTTCTCTTCCATGCACTTGAGAGACAATATCTACCATACTGTTGCTTCATTACCACCCCTAAGCCAGAATTATTGCTAAGAGCTGTTCTTGGTAAAAGGGCATTCTAGAAATGATCTGTCCCCTGGTACAGAGGGAAGTAAGTAAGACTGTTGGCAGGCAGACCAGAATGTCATTCTAGCACAGCTCTGACCAAGTAAGTGCTGGTGTGAATTATAGCCCAGGGGCCCTCCCGGAGAAATTACATCATCCCAGAAGAGTGACTCCCTCGCTAAGCACAGTGGATGACACTCTCTACCCTGTGTGGGGCTGGGCTTCACAGACTTCCCACGGACTGAACCCAAATGAAGATGAGTACACAATCTCAAATCACCCAATCCACGAGGAACAAGCTCACCAGGAGCAATGGTCCTTTAGTGTCCAAGGGGAGGACAAGGCCGGATGACACAGGAAAGGAAGGAGAGAGGCGCTTGAGGGGAAACAGATATGGCAGTGAGAGGCTCCTTACAAGGGTGGGAAGGCTTGAGGCGGTCAAACAGACTCCATTAGTGAAAACATTTGGAAGAACTGCTGACCGCGAAGATCATGGAAAATTGCGATGGTGGCATAGCAGGGGCGGGAAGTCCAGACTGTGTCTATCACCTCTGAACTCCTTCTTCTCTGTTTGAGATGCCACTTGAAGAGACCAAGGAGGTCAGTAGAGGCCTGAGCTCTGACTGCCCGGTTCTATGCTTCTGAGTTTTGGGATAATCACAGAAGAACATTTACAGCACACTGTCACATGTCTCAGGACTTCAAGCTCATGTCTGTTAATGGCTATGGAGCTTGCCGTGAGGGGTGACTATTCAGCCAGGTACCTAGGATACCCCAGCATGTTGTTCAATGGTTCTTATTTCTGCCTCAACTAACCACCAGGACATACCTTCTGATAGGAGCAGAGCATGCACTGTAGAAATGCCTTCCAGAAGAGACACCCACCACCACCACCACCACAAATGAGATTTACTTATATTTTAAAAATGAGAGATTTTCTTGAGCAGAAGTTGCTTTTAGGAAATTTTTGCGAAAGAATAAAATGCATATATAGAGGATCCTTTCCTCCTGTGCATTAGCAGCACTCTGCTCCCCATCCCTGCGTCCCATCCCCCCCACAGCCTGTCCTGTCCATACAGTGTCATTCCTACCGCTGGATCTTGAGGGTGAAATAATCACTGATTTGCTTTGGAGTTGGGCTGTCAGGGAGGTGAACCTACACTCTCTTTTACAAGCCAGGCAATGGGTGGAGGGTGTACCAGAGACTTTGGAGGAGCTGTTCCTGGTCGGGGCATAAGTGACACACCCACACAGACCCAGGTTCTGTCTACACAGCTGCAAGGGAAGGGAGATGTGTGTGTTACAGTGACACACAGCCCTGGAGATGAGCCCATGCGATAGGGATGGTAAACACAGTGACAAGGGAGAGGCCTGGCTTGGCTCCTTCTAAGCAGGATCAGGAGACCCTCCTACAGCTGAGCAAATACCTACTGGGCCCATGGCTAGCACTGAAACCCCAGGAGGAGCTAGGGTAAACACAGGGACAGCTATTAACACACGGGGCCACACAATGACCTAGGATCACTCCAGCACACCTGAATAGCAGCTTGAATCCGAGCTCTGTGGGGAGCTGCTTTGAACCTGTCCGAATTCAGTTCCAGACCTGGATTTGGGTACACATTGGTGTCTATGGGGGTGGACACAGGAAGCAATGAGCTCTGTTTCATTAATATTTCCAGGGGAGCTGTAAGTCAGCCTCAGGCAATGAGAACAGAGGGGGCATTTTACAAATGACCAGAGGGTACTTAGTGTGAAAGCATCCTTCACCATGGTGTAACCATCATGGTGCAGCCTCTGCGTTTTTAGCCCAAGCCTAGATTGCTATCTAAACTCTGTGTGTGTGTGTGTGTAAGTGTGTACATGTACACTGGCCCATGTAGGTACCTTTCAAAGCCTGAGGTCCACGTTGGGTATCTTTCTCCATTGCTTTCCACTTAGACTTTGAGACAGGGTCTTTCTCTAAACCTGGAGTTCATTCATTAGCAATGTGGGCTTCCAGTGGGCCATAGAAACCCACCTGTCTTCCTGCCTCGGTTAGCCTTGGAATTACAGCTGTGTGCTGCCATGCCCAGCTTTCTGCATGGGCCCTGAGGATCAAACTCAGGTCCTTATGCTCCAGTAGGCACATTACACATGATGGCATGGCATCTTCCCAGTCCTATTATACACTCTCTCCTTGGCTTAGATATTGGAGATGCATTATAACACGCTTATTGTAAATGTAGGCTTTAGTGAGGGCTCATGTAGCATATTCTCATCATCAGGACAGAGCCAACCAGAAGCCATTGATGTCTTGTCTCTATTGTGCCACATTGTGCCAGGTGGCCTGAGGCTTTTCCCTTGTGACTGGGATACGACAGTGTGCCTTCATTCAGCTTGGCCTGTTTCTGACCCTGGTGCTGGAAAGTGCTCCCACCTGCTTTGGGGGTTCAAGATCCACAGAATTTTATAACCTGCCACAGACTCTCTTGGCCCCAGGGAAAGGAATGCTGCTCAGAGTGTCGCAGGAGCCTCCATAGGGGAAATTCCTGCAGACAAAGCTGGACCAGGAATGTCAGAAATAAGACGGTGCACCGGCGGCCTTAGGAGCCTCAAACTTTAGGATCTAGGCTGAGACTGATTGTTACCACTCAGTGCACACATCAGATACAAAGCATCAGCTTTGGGCCCCTCAAGGAAAGCAGATGGCCACATTGTGTAGATGGCATGCAGGTGGGGCATTGTCACATGCCTCATAGCTTGTGAGGTAGTGGCACATGTCCTTACCCTGTCCTGGGCTGAGAGCTGAAGGAAGTGGCAGGTGTATGGGCTTTGTCATGTGGGATGGCTGGGCAAGCAGGCTTGAGGTTCCTGGGTCAGGGCAGCAGCTGTGAGCCTTGGTGTGGGCCTATGGTGTGGGGCTCATGGTGTGGGGCTCATGGTGTGGTGCCCATGATGTGGACCTATGGTGTGGACCTATGATGTGGGACCTTGGTGTGGGCTTGGTGCGGGCCTATGATGTGGGTCTATGATGTGGGGCCTTGATGTGGGTCTATGGTATGAGTCTATGATGTGGGGCCTATGGTGTGGGTCTATGGTGTGGGCCTATGGTGTGGGTCTATGATGTGGGGCCTTGGTGTGGGTCTATGATGTGGGGCCTTGG
>PVIH01025137.1:0-12340 GCA_004025045.1 Sigmodon hispidus | reverse complement strand
TTTTTTTTTTTGATAAATGCAAAATAAAGAAGGAAGAAAAAAAATTATGCTGGCATTTTGATGGGATATGCATTAAATCTGTAGATTGCTTTTGGTATGATTTGTCGCGCGCCACCTCGGCGAGCAAGGAACACGCAACACCGGATCCTTCTGTCTGCAGTTTATTTGGGCCTTTTACAATCTGGTTTCTCCTTATCTTTCACTCACTCACTCATTCTCTCACTCACTCAGACAGACAACCATTCTCTCACGAACGACCCCGGGGGGGCGGGGGGGGGAAGCCTGCTCTAAGCTAAATACCCTCAGGGCTTCCAATCCAAGATAGCCATGTGGGCATCACCAATAGGCTCAGATATGTGGAAGCAAACCAGATCCTTGGCCTTAGCCAAATATGGAGTTGTTTACCAGGAAGAGCACTCAAGGCCAACGCCATCTTAAGGTGTGGCTGTACGCAGATCCCTACAATGATTGACATTTTTAAAATGTTGATCCTTCCAATCCATTTGAGATCTTTCCATTTTTTTATATCCTCTTCAATTTCTTACTTCAATGATATAATGATTTTGTCAAATAGATCTGCTACTTCTTTGGTTATAGTGACTCCAGGGTATTTAATGTTATTAGAAGCTATTATAAAGCATTATATCCATTATTTCTTTTTCATCCCTTTTATCTTTAGTGTATAGGAGAGTTACTGATTTCTTTGAGTTAATTTTGTATCCTGCTACATTACTAAAGGAGTTTTTCAGCTGTAGAGTTTGCAGGTAGAATTTTGTGGGTCACTTATGTGTACAATCTTATCATCTGCAGAGATAGTTTCACTTTTTCTTTTTCAAGTTATGTTCTCTTAATCTCTATTCTTTCTCTTATTGCTTTAGCTAAAACTTTGAGAACTATATTGAATAAATAAGGGGAGAGAGGACAGCCTTGTCTAGTTCCTGATTTTAGTGGGATTGCTTTGAGTTTTTCTCAGTTTAGCTTGATGTTGGCTGTGGATTCTTATAAATTGCCTTTATTATATTTAGATATTTTTCCTGTATTCCTGATCTCTCCAGGACTTTTATCATAAAGAAGTGTTGGATTTTGTCAAAGTTTTTTTCAGTTTCTAAGGTTAGATCATGTGGGTTTCTTTCCTTAATTTTGAATATGTGATGGATGACATTTAAGGTTTTTCATATGTTGAACCATCACTGAATGTCTTGGATGAAACCTCCTTGATTGTGGTGGATGATATTTTTTTATGTTGTTGTATACAGTTTGCCACAATTTTGATGAGAATTTTTGCTCAATATGCATGAGAGAAATTAGTCTTGAATTCTGTTTCTTTGTTGTGTCCTTGAGTGGCTTATTTATTGGGTAATTGTGTCCTCATATAATAGTTTGGCAATAGTCCTTCAGTTTCAACTGTATGAAACTACCTTATTCTGGGCACAAAGATGATTAGAACATCTGTAAGAAGTATTTTAAAATAAGCATCTGTCTACAGGTTGAATTCAATTAATCTTGTGAGTTTTTCCTTTACAATTCCTGGATAGATATGGATAGCTTCTACATTTTGGGAATGTTCTCCACTGGCAAACCTGGGCCCAAACAATATAGGTGCCAGTACCCACTGACATTGGCAGTATGTGGAGACTCAAGGGGAGGGATCAGATTGTGTGTCTGTATATGGACTGTTACCTTGGAGCACATTCCCTCCAGAGGAACACCTAACACAGTCTTGATATTAGAATAAGGAAATCAAACTTGCCTGAATTGGAGGCTGAGTTAATCTACCATGGGACCTCTTGCCCTTTCTGGGCAGCAGATAGTAGATGGGGAGGAGGGAGGCTGAAGGCTAACTGGGCATGGTTGGGAGGGGCAAGGGAGTTGAAACAAGAGGATACATGGATAAAAAGTACTTTATTCCATAAAAAATAAAAATAAAAAAAAAAGAAAAAAGTCTCTACTGATTAAAATTTATTCAAGGTCATGATGAATGTCTGAATAACCATAGACCCATAATAAAAGCAAGCTATGAACTTTGGAAGTTCCATTTTCATAGTGAATACTGAAATTTGCTTATTACTCAATTAGAATAACACTATATTAACTAAGATTTGACATAACTTGTGTAAACTGCCATTAACTAATTCAAGTTTTGTTCGGATAAACATGTTGCTGCATGTGGTGTTTGGATTTCGGGAAAATATTTTGGCTTGATAATTATGTTTGTGCTGAGGGTGGACATCACTTTCTAATGGTTTATTCAATAAATTTTTGCAAGATTGGATCTGTAATTAAAAGCCCATCCAAAAATGCTTCTTTCACCATTGTTCACCCTTCCTCAGAATTCATCTCTCTCCTCCAACTTCCCTGGTTCCCATTGTTTCCTAACACCCAGGAGAGCAAAAATCTGCTCAAGTTTTCAGCATGTCCCTCTGAAGATCAAACCCAACTGAAACTTTGCTGAAGTTTGTGATGGGAAAAAGTATTTTTCAGGGGTGACATCAATTCCCTTAGCTGTCAGTGACATGGCTACCTCCTATGACATCATCTTGACCACAAGGGAGATGAGAATTCAGCTTATAAACATGTTAGTAAAACTATATTAGGGACACCCTCCTACATAGAACTATCTAGCATTTGCCATTACAGCAAACTACTTTCACAGGTGAGTTTTGATTTTTTCCCTCCGGCCTAAAGAAGGTAGGACAGTCTTCTGCAAGCTATGTGGGTGCAGCTCTATAATGATCTTTTTTTTTTCAACTCAAGAATTTACCACAGTTAAAATACCTACAGAGGGACTGAATAACTCTGATGCCTCGGCGTTAAAAAAAGTTTAAAAAAAAAAAAAAACTGTTCTGTTCAACTCTTCTTTGCTAGAATATTGCCAGTTTGTTTGTACCAGTCAGATGAAAGTGAGGTTTTTGTGTGTGTGTGTGATGAAAACACAGTGTGACAGTGTTTATGATTGTGTCTCCCTTTTTTTCCCTCTTAAGAATGCTTGGGCTCCACTTGCCCTAGAGGAACACCTGACTCAGTCCTGAGGTTTTGGGGAGAAAACTGGATCTGCCAGGAGTGCAATATTGGGACAGTGGGACCTTGGGACCACCTGTTGCCTGCCTGGGGGGTGGGGAGGATGGGGGGATGGGGAGTTGTGGAGAAGAGAGAATGACCTGATGTGTTGGGAGGGGGAAAGGACCTTGAATAAGGATATACAGGATAGAAAGTGTGACTTTTGTTCATTAAAAAAAAAGGAACACACAGGGCAATGTAACTAACAGCTTAATTGCCAAAAATAAAATTACATTTTAAACATTTTTTTTTTTAAAAAAAAGAATGCTTGGTCTCTACTAAGTGAGATACTGCAATACATGTCAGCAACAGTGATCAAGGAGGGGTATTTACAACAGACTTGAGCCACACTGTTTGACTGTTTAAATTCTCCTTTGACTCTGGATTCCAGAAAAAAAAGAAATGTGGTTTTCTTTTATTAGAGCAAGAACTTTATCAGTACACAGAAGGAATTAAAGGTTGTGATCCCTTTTTAAAGAGAAGTAATAGTTACAAGGCTCTTTTGTCATATTTGTGTGTATAAAATCTAAAAAAGTGTGACAGTTATAGCACCAGTAGCAAGTAATTCTAATAGGATTTCTCTGTATCAAAATGACATTCTCACAGTTGGAGCTGGCTTTTCACAGCACTGTTGTTTGAAGTTTCTAATGTTGTCTTCTGTGTACTTCCTTGGCCCTGTGTACTAACAAAGCACAGATTTTTCTCCTAACATAAAATATTATAGATTTTATATATTTATCTACATAAAACTTAGTTTGTAATATGTTAAGACAACTATGCTATATTAGTGATTATTTTCTTGGTGTGAATAATGATATCTTTAAAAAAGCATGTCAAATTTACAAGGCTATAATTTTGATTATAGGATATTTTTGCCATTTTTAAATTCAAAATTATGTAAAATTTATCATTATATGACTAGTATTGTTGTCTTTGGGTAATTGTGTTGTATACCTACAGAATATTGGCTTCCAAATATTTAAGGATCCAGTTGGATGACAAGCATAGAGGAGTTTATGAAAAGGAACAAGAAAGAAACAGCCTAATGAACAAAAGCTCTTTACAAGTGATAAGTGGTAGTTTTGCATGTATTCTGATGATTATAGTGTTATTTGCTACAGTGGTTCACAGTCCTGCTAAGTCTGTCTTTTAGAAATGGTGGGATCTCATGAATCTTGGAGTTAGAATTATTGTGCAGTGCCTCCAAGACTGAAAATTTTAGACACTCTCATGGTTGAAGGAGATAAAGAATTCTTGTTAGCTATTCTCTCTCTCTCTCTCTCTCTCTCTCTCTCTCTCTCTCTCTCTCTCTCTCTCTCTCTCTCTCTCTCCCCTCACCCAGTATAACAAATGAATTAGTAGTCTCACCACTAGGAACTCAGGGAACTGCAACAAATTTGAATTGAATATTGATTATGAGGCACTGTGCATCATCATACATTAAAAGTGAATGACACTATAAAGTTGATTTTCACCACATCCAGGACACTTTGAACCTCAGGAAAATTCATGTGAAAGTAACACCCTTTCAAATTCCCCAAGAATGGAATGTACTGATTGATGGGGAACACAATATTTAGGATGGTATGAAGACAGTCGTCTTGCATGTCTATATCTGATTTTTGTAGTAATTGACAGTCACAAAATATAGCAGAATGTCATTCACAGAGCTGACCTTGGGGATCCTTTTCCTGTTCCAGACTGCACTGGGAATGCTGGGTAACTCAGCCTTGTTATACTGTTTTATTATTGGTGAATTGTTTGGAATCAGAGCCAGGCCTACAGACTTAATTGTCAAACACCTGACTGGGGCAAACTTCATGGTTCTTCTCTGTAAAGGAATATTCCAGACAATGGCAGCTTTTGGTCAAACTAATTTTCTAGGTAACATTGCATGTAAACTAGTTTTTTATTTTCATAGAGTTGCCAGAGGAGTGTCCCTTGGCTCCACATCACTCTTATCTTTCTTCCAGACTATCATAATCATGCCAAGAAATGAAAAGTACATAGGGTTTAAAGCCAGAGCCCCCCAAATAATTGGACCTTCTGTCAGTCTGTGCTGGACTTTGCAACTAATGGTCAATGGCTTAGTTCCTGTGCTTGTGAAAGACAAGTGGGATGGAGACAACTATACTGGGATTAGAGATTTCCTATACTGTGCTGTGGTCAAACCAAGAAATGGAATGTTTATCTTACATGGACTCTTTCTGGGCTTACTTGATGTCATGTTTTTGGGAATCATGCTGTGGGCCAGTGGCTTCATGGTGCTTTTCCTGCTGAAGCACAAACTAAAGGTCCAAAACATTCACAGAGATTTTTGTCCTAAGTCATCTCCTGAGACCAGAGCCACCCAAACCATCCTTGTCCTGGTGAGTAATTTTGTGTTCTTTAATACAACATCTGGTGTCTTAACCATTTGTCTTACCTTTGTAAATGAAACCAGTAGGTGGATGGTCAATGCCAGTGTAGCAACTGCTGCATGCTTTCCAGCACTTTGTCCCTTTATTCTTATCAGACACTACATCTCAGTTTTTAGGCTCTGATATACTTGTTAAAAACAACCAAACAATAAATGTTAGAATCCAGAGTCTTAATATTTTCATTGCCTGCACTATTTTAATTTAATTTATGCCTTTATGCTCTGTTAATTTATTATGCCTATATTCTAAAACATAATAAAATTACATCTATAATCAGGACAGAATCTAAAGATCAATGAATACATTCAAATTGTTATCAGGCCTTTCAAATAAGAACATTACCAATAGTGAAATATCAGCATTGGGACTGTAAACAAAATAGCAATTCAGAGATTTTTATGAGAGTGCATATTATTCAAAGTTACAACATGCATGTATGTGTAAATTCTATTCAAAATATTCAACTGTGTATTAAAAATAAAATAAATAATTTGTTGGAAAGTGGATATAGCTGATCTCATATGTATATTTTGGTTACTGACTGTTGTATATAAAGATAAATGTGAGATTAAACTAAGAAATTGTGCAGGAAGACAGAAAGATGCCTGTAGGCTCTGTATCAATGTTATAAAGATGGGACGTAATTTCTCAGCAGATGTGCTGGACCTCTAGATCTTAAAAAATTTCCACTTATTCTCCTAGGTTATTTTCTGAGCCTTAGTTTCAGGGCTTGTGTTGTAAATTAATCAACTGTGGCCAGGCAAACTACAGTCAGCTGTCTGCTGCATCTTGAATAGTTGTGTACCCCTGCAAGGCTTTTAATTTGCTTTACAAACACAGTCTTGTTTACATGACTAGTGAGCCATACTCTTAACTTTAAGTATTAGAATAAGTATATAGAAGGCATTTATAAGTTATATTAGTTTAGAAAGGAATAAATAGTAGGTTCTCTCCTAAGTTTTTAAAGATGTAAGCCATGGATAATAAGGCAAATTTACACTACAAAAATGGGTGTTTTTTCCTACTTAGCAGGCCATAAGTTTAATTATGAAATTTTAAGAACATGATTTTTGTTTTTTATTTTGATAATGTATTTCATTTATATAAAATTTCTTTTACATACCCTCCACCCTTTCTCCTCTAACATCATTTCCCACTCTTGCTATTTTCTCTACATTCTCCCATCTCACCTAAAATTTATTTTACATTTTTTACTTTTTTATAAAAATTTTATACCTGTCCCAACTCCTCCCCTTCTCCAAGCCCTTCCCTATCTTTCCTCTCCCAAGCCATCCCCCTATCAATATTCCAGAGAGAGCAGAGACTTTCAAGGTGATTAAAATTATTCTGGCACATGCAGTTGATGTAGGACCAAGTCCCTCCCACCTTTCAATATTTATGCTGAGTAAGCTATTCTACTTCAGGGAATGGCCTCTGTGAAGCCAGTATATACACCAGGAATAAACTTCGGTCTTACTGCAAGTAGCTCCACACAAACCCAACACTGTTTCACTGCCATCTACATTCAAAGGGATTACTTTATTTCTGTGAAGATTCCTCAGCTATCATTTCAGAGTCAGTCAATTCCCTATACCTTGAGTCACCTGTCTCTGTCTCTTTCTCCTGATTCTGATTCCTTTGCTCATATGATCTGTCTTTTGCTTCAGTTGGACTGAGAGCTGGACTTAGTGCTTAACTATGGAGCTCTGCATCTCCCTTAATCTGTTGCTAGATGAAGCTTCTATAATGGTAATTAAGATGGATATTCATTTAATTTTAAAGAAAGGCCAGTTTAGGCACCCTTTTCGCTATTGCTTAGATTCCCTAGCCAGGGTCAACTTGTGTGTTCTTGAGTGTTTCCCTAGCACCTGGTTTCTGTCTAAGCCCTAAAAGTGCCTCTATCAACACATTTATTTCTTTGATCTCGCTCTCAGTTACTCCCCCTTGATCATCCCATTCCCTTGTATTCTTTTTCTACCACCCTTTGCTCCCTCCCGTTTTGTAATCCCATTTTATTCAGGAGATCTTCTCTTCTTCCTCTTCCAAGGGAGAACCAAGGATGTCTCTTATTAATTCCTCATTTTACCTAGGTTCTCAGGGGATGTGGATTATAGCCTGGTGGATTATCCTTTTTTAACAACTAAAATCCAGTTATGAATGAGTACATAGCACATCTATTTTTCTGGGTCTGTGTTACCACACTCAGGATGATACTCTCCACATTCATCCACTTATTTTATAATTTGTTTTAAATTTTATTCATAAAATTTATAAAAATAAATTTTATAAATTTATTCATATAAACTTTAAGATGTTATCATTTTCACTGCTGATTAATACTCCATTGTGTAAATATACATTATTAAATATCCACTCTTCAGTTGGAGAGCATCTAGTTTGTTTCTAGGTTCTTACTATAAAAAAAGATTCTTCTGTGAACATAGTTGAGGTAATCCCCTTTGAATAAGAATGTGCATCCCTTGGAAATGTGCCCAATAGTGGTATTGATGGAATATGGTGTAGATTGATTCGTAGTAATGCGAGGAATCAGCAAATTGATTTCCAAAGCAGCTGTAAAAGTTTCCATTCCCATCAGTAGTGGAGAATTGATCCCCTTGCTCTATATCCCCTCCACCATAGCCTGTCATCTATGAATCTTACCCATTTTTACAGGTGTAAAATGGTATCTCAAAGTGGTTTTGATTTGAATTTCTCTGATAACTAAGGATTTTGGGCAGTCTTCTATCTGTCTTTAACACATTTAGAATTGTTCTGTTGAGAATTTTCCATTTAGCCCTGTACCATATTTTTAAGTAAATTATTTGATTTTATGATCTATAGTTACTTGAGTTCTCTATATATTTTAGAGATAAACCCTCTGTCAGATGAAGGTTTTTCATTCGGTAGGCTGTCATTTGTTTTATTGACCATGTTTTTTGCTTTATACAAGTGTCTTTGTTTTGGAAGATACCATTTGCTAAATTGGTTTTCTCAGTTCCTGTACTACTTGTGTTATATTAGAAATTACCTCCTGTGCCAGGGTATTCAAGGCTATTTCCCAGGGTTTTTTCTATCAGGTTTCTTATAACTGAGTTTATATTGAAAACTTTGAGCTACTTCAACAATAGTTATGTGCAGGGTGATAGATATGGATCTATTTGCCTTCTTCTACATGCCACCATCCAGTTATGCAAGCACCATTTGTTGAAGATGCTATAATTTTCCATTGTATATTTTCAGACCCTTTGTCAAAAATAATATGTTAGTAAATATGTGTTTTAATTTAAGGGACTTTGATATGATTCCATTGAGGCACAAGTCAGCTTTTATGCCAGCACCAGGCTCTTTTTATTACTGTTGCTGGATAATATTGCTGAAAATCAGGAATGGTTATTTTTCATAAAGTTCTATTATTGAACCATTTTATTTTTGGCAATTCTGGGTTTCTTTATTTCATATAAAATTGAGTGTTGTTCTTTCAAGATCTGTAAAGAATTGTGTTGGATTTTGATGGGTATTGCATTAAATCTATAGATTGCTTTTGGTGAGACTGTCAGTTTTACTATGTTGATCTTACTTGTCCAAAATCATAGAAAGATCTTTCCATTTTCTATAATCCTCTTCAGTTTCTTTCCTCAACAACTTAAAGTTCTTGTTATACTTGACTTTCACTTTTTGATTAAAGTTACTCTGAGAATTTTAATAATTTTTGCAGCTATTTCTTATGTAGACATGTAGTAAAATGAACTTTTTTCCCTTACCATGGTTTTCATTGTGTCTCATAAATTTGGGTAAGTCATGGAATCCGTTTTATTGAAGACTATGAAGCATTTAATTCTTTCTTGAGTTCTTTTTTGCCACAGATGTGGATCAATTGAGAGATGCTCAGTTTCTATGAATTTGTAGGATCTCTGTGATTTGTTGTTGTTTAAATCTAACTTTAGTTCATGGCGGTCTGATAGGACATAAGGGATTATTAACATTATTTTGCATGTATTAATATTTAGTTTACGACTGAGTATGTAGTCAATTTTACAGAAAGTTGCATAGGGTGCTGAGAAGAAGTTATATTCCTTTCTGTTTGGATAAAGAGCTGTTTATATACCTGTTAAGTCCATTTGGGTCATAACACCTTCTAGGTATCTTATTTCTCTGTTGAGTTTCTGCCTGGTAGACGTATCTGTTGGTGACTGTGTGATACTGAAGTCTCCCACTATTAATGTGTGAATTTTGATGTGAAGTATACTCTTTGATAGTGTTTCTTTTACATTGGGGTCATAAATGTTCAGGATTGAGAACATTTTGATTGATTCTTCATCTTGATTGAGTTTTTCCTGAGATGAATAAGTAATGTGTTTTCTGATTTTTTTTGATTGATTTTCATCTGAAGTCTATTTTGTTAGATAATAGGATAGGTATATAAGTTTCTTTATTAAGTTCATTTGATTGTAAACTTTTTCCCCCAACTCTTCCCCCTGAGCTAGTGTTTATCTTTGAAACTCAGGTATTTCTTTTTTTATTCAGAAGAAGAATGGATCCTGTTTTGTACAAATTCTGTTATCCTGTGTCGTTTTATAGGTATGTTAAGTTCATTGATATTAAGTGATATTAATGATGAGTGGTTATTCATTCCTGTTATTATTGGGGATAGTGTATGTTTTTCTTCTTAGATGTTTTCTGAGGGATTATTTATTGTTTATTGCATCATAGGTGTAACTAGATTTCTTAGGTTGGAGTTTTTCCTTCTATGACTTTTTGTAGGGCTGGATTTGTGGAAAGGTGTTATTTAAATCTTGTTTTGTCATGGAATATCTTGTTTAGTCCATCTATAGTAATTGAGAGTTTGCTGGGTACAGTAGTCTGGGCTGGCATTCATGATCCCTTAGCATAACATCTGACCCGGACCTTCTGGCTTTGATTGTTTTCATTAAATAGTCAGGTGTTATTCTGGTGGGTCTGACTTTATAAGTTATTTGGACTCTTGCAAGTAACAGTAAGTTGCTTATAAAGATTCTTTCTAAGCTATTTCCTACTCCAAACATTCAGACTTAATTCTGAATGCTTCATGGCTTGAGTATTATGTGACACATGAAGTCTATTTGTTGTTCTGTAACATTCCTGTATCTTTACAGGCATTTTCTTTTTTAGAATGGAAAAGTTTTCTTCTATAATTTTTAAATATGTTTTATGTGCCATTGAGCTTGTATTTTTCTACTTTTCTTATGCTATTCATTCTTCAAAGATGTATAACCTTCCTTGAGCAGTCAAAATGGGCTAACATTTTTTAAATTTTATTCATATTTGTGGAATTGTTTACCCTTTGTTATGTGTTTACTATCCCTTTGCGAATCAATAAATACTGTGTTTGTCTTTATGGTTGTAGGTTACTTAATTCAGGATGATTCTATTCTTGTTTCATCCACTTGCCTGCAAATTTCATGATGTCATTTATTATTATTATTAACATTTCATTGTGTAAATGTACTACATTTTCTTTATCTATTCTTTGCTTGGAGGAAATCTAGGTTGTTTTCAAATTCCGGGTAAAGAGACATGTGGCAAAAACATGAGTTTAGTTATGGTTGAGATTAAGGAGGGTCAGAGAAGGAGAACAATGAAGTAGATATGTTGATAGAGGGGGCTATTTTAGGTTTAGAGAGAAACTGGTGCTAGGGAAATACCCAAGAACCCACAAAGATGACCCCAGATAAGACTCCAAGTAATAGTATAGACTGTGCCTAGACTGACCTTTCCTGGTAAGCAAGTTGATGACCACTCTAATTGTCTTTAGAAAACCTTCCAGCAGCAACTGATGAAATCAGATGCAGAGATCCACAGCAAAGCATTTAATTGAGCCCCCAGTCTAGTCAAAGAAAGGAGGAAATGATTATGTAAGGAAATGTGTTAAAATCATTCTTAGGAAACCTGTACTACATTCAAAGTGGCTGAACAACTTTATACTCCCACCAACAATGGAGGAGTGTTCCTCTTGCTCCATATCCTATCCAGCATAGGATGTCATCTGTGCTTTTGATTTTAGCTATTCTGACAAGTGTAAGGTGGTATCTCAAAGTTGTATTGATTTGCATGTCTCAGATGGCTAAAGAGGCTGAACACTCTTTCAAGTGCCTTTCAGCCATTTGTATCTCTTCTGCTGAAAATTCCATTTTTATTTCTGAACTCCATTTTTAACTGGGTTATTAAGGGTTTTGGGCTCTAGTTTCTTGAGTTTTCTATATATTTTAGAGATAAATCCTCTGTGACTTGTAGGTTTGGTAAAAATAGTTTCCCATTCTGTAGGTTGTCAGAATGACTGTGTCCTTGGCCTTACAGAAGCTTCTTAGTTTCAGGTGGTCCCATTTATTAGGACCCGTAGTGTCTGAGATACTGGTATTATATTTGAAAAGTGATCACCAGTGATAATGCGTTGGAGGGTATTTCCCACTTTGTTTTCAGTCAAGTTCAGTGTAGCTACATTTATGTTGAGGTCTTTAATCCACTGGGATTTAAGTTTTGTGCAAGTAAGAAACCCACAGATACAGGTGGCCCAAGTTTTTTGAAGCTCACTAATTCTGAACTGACAACTGGGGAACCTCCATGGAACTAAACTAGCCCCCCTGAAAGTGAATGACACATGAAATGCATGGGTAGTTTTGGGAGACTCTAGCAGTTGAGCAATAATTTATTCTTAGGGCATGATTTGTCTTTTGGGGCCAATTCACAGTGAATAACTCCTTGCTCAGCTTTGATACTGTGACATGAGGCTTAACCAAACCTCATCTAGCTATGCCAGACTACATTAGCTCACCCTGGGAATTCTTACTCTCTTAGAATGAATGAAGAGATGAGGTAGACAAAAGCTG
>PVIH01025136.1:0-21286 GCA_004025045.1 Sigmodon hispidus | reverse complement strand
TGCAGAGGAAAAAAATGACCAGATGTGTTGGGAGGGGGAAGAGACCTTGAATAAGGATATACAGGGATGGAAAAAAAAATTCAGAGGGAAAGATGAACACAAAGAAAATATAGGTGTAGCAATCTTATTTGTATTTCTACCCTTGATAAGCCATGCTTATCATTCTTATCCTCTGTATAGTTATTGTTAACTCTTCCACTTTTTAAATTCTTTTTACTGTGTTTTTTTTTTTGATAAATACAAAATAAAGAAGAAAAAAAAAAAAAAAGAAATATCATCCACCATGATCAAGTAGGCTTTATCCCAGAAATGCAGGGAAAGTTCAGCAAACAAAAAAGTATAAATATCATCCATCATATAAACAAATTAAAGGAAAAGACCACATGATCATTTCCTAAGATGCTGAACTAGCCTTTGAGACTGATCCAAGCATTATTGGGTAAGTGGGACCATAGGACTGTCTGCTCCCTGCCCAGGGAGGGGATAGGGAGTTGCAGAGAAGAAAAATGACCAGATATGGTGGGAAGGGGAAGGGACCTTGAATAAGGATATACAGGGATGGAAAAAAAATTTCAGAGGAAAAGCTGAACACAAAGTAAATATATGTGTAGCAATCTTATTTGCATTACCACCCTTGATAAGCCATGCTTATGATTCTTATCCTCTTTATAGTTATTGTTAACTTTTCCACATTTTAAATTCATTTTACTGCTTTTTTGATAAATACAAAATAAAGAAGGAAAAAAATCTAACATGGCTTCGTGATAAAAGTCCTGGAGAGACTAGGAATACAGGGAAAAATACATAAATATGATAAAGGCGATTTACAATAGGTCCATGGCCAACATAAAAAAAAAAATGAAGAAAAACTCAAAGCAATCCCACTAAAATCAGGAACTAGACAAGTATGTCCTCTCTCCCCTTATCTATTCAATATAGCTCTCAAAGTTTTAGCTAAAGGAATAAGAAAAAAAAGGAGATTAAGGACATACAAATTGGAAAAGGAGAGGTGAAACTATCTCTATTTGCAAATGATATGATTGTATACGTAAGTGACCCACAAAATTCTACCAGGGAACTTCTGCAGCTGTTAAACACCTTCATCAATGTAGCCGGATACAAGATTAACTTACAGAAATCAGTAACCCTCTTATATACTAAAGATAAAAGGGCTGAAAAAGAAATAAGAGGAACATCACCTTTTATAATAGTTGTAAATAGTATTAAATACCTTGATGTAACTATAACCAAAGTAGTAACAGATCTGTTTGACAAAATCTTTGAATCAGTGAAGAAAGAAATTGAAGAGGATATCAGATAATGGAAAGACCTCCCATGTTCCTAGATAGGTAGGATCAACATTGAAAAAAATGGCAATTCTACCATAAGCAATCTAAAGATTCAGTACACTTCTCATCAAAATCCCAACACATTTTTTTTATTTTCTTTTAATTTTTTTAACAATGAAACATTTTTATTGGTTGGGGGTCACTACTACATGAAGAATTGTATTAAAAGTGTGCAACATTATGATGTTGAGAAACAAACTTGAAGAATTTTCTTCAGAGGTGCAATCAGAAAGATATGTTACAGGAGACTCAAAGAAAAAAAAATCATTAATCTCATTTAAATAGGGCACTTGTTTTTCCCACTGTTTGTGTTTGTGTGTGTTTACTTGATTATCACCCTGCACCACACAAACACCTATGATTAGATGTTAAGCAAATATTTTTATTATGAATATAGTCATATTTTTATACATGTATATCTTTCTTCAAGCTACCTTCCCCCTCACACCCCCTTCCAGTCACTCTCTCTTCTCTATATCTCTTTATCTCCTCCCTGGCAAGGGCAGGAGGACAATTTTTTACAGACATTGAAAGAACAATACTCAATTTCATTTGGAATAACAGAAAAGCCAGGATTGCCAAAACAATTTTGCTCAACAAAAGAACCTCATCCCCAACTTCAAATTATATTATAGAGCCACAGTAATACAAGCAGCTTTATACTGGCATAGAAACAGACTTGCTGTGGATCAATGGAATCGAATTGAAGACCCAGACATTCATCCACACACCTATAAACAGCTGTTTTTTGACAAAGTGCCCAAAATATTCAATGGAAGAATGAATCTACAACAAATGTTATTGGCATAACTGGATGGTAATGTGTAGAAAAATGAAAATAGATCCAAACCTATCACCTTGAACAAAGCTTCAATCCAAGTGGATCAAAGACCTCAACATAAACTCAGCTACACTGAACCTGATAGATAAGAAAGTGACAAGTACTCTCCAATGCATAGGCACAGATAACCACTTCCTAAATATAACACCAGTAGCAAGACACTAAGAACAACAATCAATAAGTGAGACTTTCTGAAACTGAGAAGCTTTTATAAGGCCAAGGACAAAGTCAATAAGACAAAATGACAGCCTACAGAATGAGAAAAGATTTTTACCAACCCTACAAGTGACAGAGGATTGATCTCTAAAATATATAGAGAATTCAAGAAACTAGAGCCCAAAACCTTGAATAACCCAATTAAAAATGGAGTTCAGAACTAAAAAGGAAATTCTCTGCAGAAGAGTACAAATGGCTGAAAGGCACATGAAAAAATGCTCAACATCTTTAGCCATCAGAGAAATGTGAATCAAAACAACTTTGAGATACAACCTTGCACCTGTCAGTCAGAATGGCTGATATTAAAAACACAGATGACAGCCTATGCTGGAGAGGATGCACAGCAAGGGGGACACTTTTCCATTGTTGGTGGGAGTGTAAACTTTTTCAGCCACTTTGAAATGCAGCATGGTGGTTTCTCAGAAATCTGTGAATCAATCTCCACAAGGATCCAACAATACCATTCTTAAGCATATACTGTAAGACCCACATTCACACCTCAAAAGCATTAGCTCAAGTATGTTTATAACAGCATTATTCATATTAGCAAGAATCTGGAAACAACCTAAATGTTCCTCAACTAAGGAATGGATTAACAAGCTATGGTACATCTACACAATGGAGTACTATTCAACAGTACGAAAAAATGACATTCTAAAATTTGCAAGCAAATTGATAGATTTGGAGAATATCCCCCTGAGCAAGGTATCACAATCCCAGAAAGAGAAGCGGGGGATGTACTCACTCATTAGTGGACTTAAAAAAAATAAAAAGAGTTGGTGAAAATCTTTTCCATTCTGTAGGCTGGTGTTTTGTCCTATTGACAGTGTCCTTGGCTTTGCAGAAGCTTCCCTGCTTCAGGAGATCCCACTTATTGATTGTTGGTCTTAGTGCCTGTGCCACTGGTGTTATATTTAGGAAGTGGTGGCCTGTGCCAATTTGTAGAAGTGTATTTTCCACTTTCTTTTCTATCAAGTTCAAAGTGGTTGGGTTTAAGTTGAGGTCTTTGATCCACTTGGATTTGAGTTTTGTGCAGGGTGACAGGCTCGTATCTATTTGCATTTTTCTACACACTTCCATCCAGCTATGCCAACACCATTTGTTAAATATACTATCTTTTTTCCATTGAATGTTTTGGGCCTCTTCCAACTATAGGAACACCAGACTCACTCTTGAGGGTCAGTGGGAAGCATTATTGGGTCAGTGGGACCATAGGACTGTCTTCTCCCTGCCCAGGGAGGGGATGGGGAGCTGCAGAGAAGAAAAATGACCAGATGTGGTGGGAGGGGGAAGGGATCTTGAATAAGGATATACAGGGATGGAAAAAAAAAATTCAGAGGGAAAGCTGAACACAAAGTAAAAAAATAAAATAAAATAAAATAAAATAAAATAAAATAAAATAAAATAAAAAGAGAGAGATGTCATTGTACAGAGGAACTCAAGGATAGAACATAGCTAAATGAAAAAAATGCCTCACTCTTGCTTTGATGGCCTCTGGCAGGGGTGTGGGTTAGGAAAGACTTGTTTTCTTTAAGGGTCTGGCCACAGGGAGTTTAATTATGCTGCAGTAAGCAAATGAGCAGCATAAATGGGTGGTTTTGTAAATGGGAAGAACATAAGAGTGGGCATGATTCTGAGAGGTCCAAGATCTGAGTTTGATGGAATGCATGATGCAAAAACATAAAACAATATATATATTAAAATAAACAAATATTATGATTAATAAAATAAAGTTCACACAGCCAATTTAGAAAGCATATAATCTAGCAGTCTCCCTTCTAGGTATACAGCCAAGTAAAATAAAGCTAGTATATAGAGAAATTATCTGAGTCCTATGTTCATTGAAGTGTTACTCACATTATTCAAGATGTGCTAACTGCTAAGTGTTAATCAAGCAATGATTGCCTCATAATGTTAAATGTGGGATCTGGAAATGAGAAGTCAAATTCACAAATATAAAGCAAGTCTTTTGTGGATGAGGGAACACACTACAGCTGGCAGATATTTTTCAAAAAATATATTATTCTGTTTAAAATAAATAAGTATAGATATATTATGATCAATAATGGTTTGTGTATGTCCAAATTGCTACAAGGGTAAATTGTGAATGTTCTGACCCAGAAAATATTTGAGAATATTTAGTATTCAAGATAATACACATGCTAGTAGGCTTAATTTTTTCCATATGGGCAATTTCTATAAACTATTCCTTTAAAAGCTAGATAAAACTATAACTTTTATGTTAAATTACACATGTCAAAATATAAAATATAGAGAAACATAAAAATAAATTCTCAAAAAAATTGGGAATATATTTGAGTTAAAAACTGATTTGGACTATTTAAAATTATAATTTGTAGTTTTTTAACTTTAATTATGTAAGAAAATAAAACAATAAAATATCCTCACTGTTTTTCATTTCAAATGTGACATTCTATGTCTACCAATATTATGGCTCAGCATAGATTAAGCAAGAAAAAACTTAAAACACTTGCACACACACACACATACACACAAAGGACAATTTCTAATACTCAAAATTTTACATACTCTCTTATTCTCCAGTTTTATAATGTTATTTATTTTTTGTATACAAACATATTTTCTAGTATATTGTACTAGTATAATAAACAAAAAACCCTATTTTTATTTAGTAAATAGCAACACACTTAATATACACTTTCAAGATGCATATGTACCTGTTTGAGTATGTTTCAGAATTATAATTTTAGTTATATTCTTCATAAGCCCAATTGAAAGTAGTAGAAATGAGAAATATTTGCTTTTCTATAAGTCATTTCCAGGCACAGTTCAGAGTATACTTAATATTAAAGAACCCAAGATTAATTATTTTTCTGCTCTCTTGAAATATGTCTGAGTCCAGAAGATACTGCCATGAAAGAGACTTAGTTAGTTCATATCAGCTTAAAATTACTTGGTTGTGGCAAAGCATGACTAGACAGCTGCCTCAGGCGCCATTGCTACATTCGGTTCATGTTTAATGAACTATTTTGGTTATATAATGAGTTATTGCTCAGCTTCCCTGAACTCGATATCTTAAACAGTTTCCAAGGCTGTGAGACTTTAAGCAAAAACATAGAGCAATGCAGTAAAAATAAATTTATGATTCCTGGTAATACCCATATTCAGCATCAAATGGAAAGCTAGGAGACCTAGGACAGCCAGCTTACCCTGTTCTCATCAGAGGTGACAGGATGCATTTCAGATAAACAATTTCCTCTGTTTTCTGCTTTGATAAGTTTTTGTTTAAATATAGACATTTGTGTGGAACATCAAAGGATTTCCTTTTGTGGAGTGTATATCCAATTATTGTGACAATAGTCAGCAAACAAAATTTAATTTCATGAGAAAAGTGATAAAGCTCAAAAAAATGTAACCCTGAACACATGTAGTTAAAAGTATTTAATAGAAACTTCCCATTCTTCTCAGTCACTCACAGACTTAACATGATGCAGGAAACAGGCTAATTTGTAAATTTAAGTTCTGAATATGAAAAATAATTGAGTGCAATATTTTTCATCTAAAGACAAAATTTTACATCTCTGAGTATGGAAAATTCCATCCTAGATATTTTTAATTAAATATCTTTTATGATTAGGGAACAGAAAATATATCAAAAGGAAGATATTGATAATGACTTTTAGAAACAGAGATGAAATGTGATACAAATGTATAAAAGAAATATTGGTAGCAGTATACATACAGGTGGGGGCCATATGCAAGTATACAGATCTGTTCAGGGGAATTATAAAAATTAACCCCATTAGAATAATAGCATGGCATGTTATGAAACCAAATGAAGAAATCATTGATTTTCTGTCTTAAAAATGGATGTTACAGCAGGGTAGGAAGATGGCATCTTTCTTTAGCACAAAGTCCTTAATATTTGAGAAATAAATTCAGGATGCATCTTTAGTAGTGTTGGTACATATGCAAATGGACTAGAAAGCAGGTGGCAGAAAGCCAATGTTTTGTGAACAACAAGGACTTAGGGATGATGCCATGTGAAGGGAAATTGTTGAATGGATGAAAACAGTTTCTGTATTTCTATCTTTCTGGAGATGGGCTGGGAAGGCACCGACATCACCATGTTTTCCCTGGAATGCTTTTCATTCTCTGTTCCCTTTTGATAATGTTGTGGGTATTTAATGTGTCCATTTGCTCACTGTTCCCTGCAACTTCTTTCTCTGTTTGTTGAAGTGTTATGATCATATCTGCTACTAATGAATGCCAACACATTTTCTTTTTCAGAACTTCACCACTTTAATGAAAGTCAAGTGAGTTAAAGCTTACCCTCCCAGGATTATGACCTTACATTTATCCCAATTTTTCTTCTCCTGTGCACTGCATTTGATGTTCATTGTTATTCTGTCATATGGAATCTGACTCCATCCATATGGTTTCTGAAGTGATTTGTAGTGATATTCTACATATTTAATAAAGCCTGAAATATCTGAGAGATTAACTCACAGTCAAAACCTGGGTAGACAACTCAAAAATTTCTTAATCCTTAAATACCAAGACAAACAGCTAAGATTCAATGGCACACACCTTTAATCCCATCACAAGGAAATCCTGGGAGTAGTGACCTATGCCCTTAATCCCATAACTCCAGAGACAAAACTTTCTATGTTTCTTTAAGTTCAAAGCCACTACCAAATAAAATAGTTTCTGCCTTTAACCCTAACCTAAATAAGATAAAACTGAAAAAAAAAGTGTTTAAGGCCACATAAAACCCAGCAGAGACAAAACCAACCAAAAGCAAAACTAAAGCAGTTAAAAGAAAACTAAATAAAAATTAACTATTTCTTCTCTCTAATACTTCAGCTCTTCCCCAATAATTAACTCTAGATCTTTCTTTACAATCCAAATTCATGCAACACTAGCTAGTAATTTTAAACTTTGCCTAAAACATCTATAACATTAGCCTCAACTATACTGCATTATAACACATAAAGACAAATACACTTATATATCAAATAATAAATTACACAAAAGGCCTAACAATAGTGATTCCCAGAGGTCTACATGCTGAAGGCTTCATCTCAAGTCTGAAATGCTATTGGTGAACATGATGGTTAATCATTATGATCAGTTTGTCTGAATTAGCAATTCCTCAGGAGAGATACATTGACGTTTATGAGGGACTGTGGGGATATTTCCAGAGAAGCTTAACAGAGGGGAGAAGAGCTATGTTGAGCATGTTTGACAGTATGCAAATGGACAGAAATCTAGAGCAAATGTAAAGGGAGAAGTGATAAAGCCTAGAGAATTGTAGCATTCTTCTCTACTTCACAATTCATCCCCATGTTAGCAAGTTCCCACTATCACAGCTGGAATCCACACTTGTGGTCATGATTTATTGGCCATGATGGACTCTATCCCTTTAATTGTAAGCCACAGTTAAAAAACAGTAAGGTTTTTCTCGTCAGGTATGTGGTCACAGCTGCAAAGGAGTAATACAGGAGTAAGTTGGAATGTTTAGGAGGTATGGTCCAGTGGAAGTAAATAGATCCCTGGACACATGCTTTTGGGATGGGTTGAGGAGAGACTAGCCACCTTCAAGTTTTTCTCTTTGCATCATAGTCACAAGAAGGTCAACACTACTATGCTCTCATCCTGGTGTATGCTGTATTGCCACAAGCCCAGACCAAAAGGGTCAAGAATCCATGAGTTGAAGTAAGTCTTTCTTTCTATTTTATTGATTATTTCTAAGACTTTTCACAGTAATTAACTGTAGAAGTAACTAACAGTAAAAGCTGATTAACATGCCATCATACAGATTCTAAATTCTCCTTTCAATATTTTCCAACATATTTTATTCATATTTTCAATGGCCCATCTGCAGCCATATTTGGAAAATGCTTCAACTATGAGAGTGTTGTTTTTGAAATGACTTTAAATGTCAAAGTAAAATATGATTTTACTGTCATATAAAACCAATATTTTCCATAACATACTACATTGAAAATTTTGTATTTAGAATGGTTTCAATTAAAGTCAATTAATATCCCATTTCGGGTAAATGTTTCAGGTGCCAAAAGCACCTTCAATGTCCTACTTGCAAGTTCTACATCTACTCATCACAGGAAAAAATGATACAAAATTCAACTGTACAATATAAGATAAAGGTAAAAATTTTCTCTATATATTGCTCTGTGTGTGGGGGGGCACAGTAAGAAAGAGAGATCATATATTATATTCATGCACATAAAATTAATTCATCTCATAGCATTTAACTTATTTTGTGGTTTAATAATTACCATATCTGATTGTGTGTAATATCTTCCTAAATTAAAGGATGAAATGAAAAGAGAAAGAGACCATTCAAAACAATGTTTTTGTAGTAGTCTTTACATGAATATGTTATCATTTCTCATGCCTTAACAATATTCAAACATACACTCTCACGCACACATATATATTCATATTCATATACACATAAACATATATAGATATAAATATAGTTATAAATAGATATACAGATATAGATGGGGGCAGGTCCTATATTAATAAATTAATTTAATGCATAATGCTATTCTTTATGTTTAGCATGTGAACTTTAAATAAGTATTTTAATATTATAAGCTTGAATCTACTGGGAAATAAAGGTTTAATTACACAACAAAAATAAATGAAATAAAATAAATCTGACCTTTTTCTATAATTGCTTTTGTGGTTTTAATTAGAAAAATTAATAAAAATTTATTAATACAGATAATCTTTGTTAAAATACAAGTGTATTTTATACATATCATTTTTTGGCTGAATTAATGACTGCTTTTTCTTCAGTGAGGTCATTATATCTAACTTTGTAAAAAGATATTTTATAGTGATAAAAATTCTATTATTTGTCATTGCATAATAAAATAGGAAAGATTGAGTAGTGAATGCTAAAATAAATAGCTAGCTACCAAACAAGCTAAAGATAAATCCACAGCAGTGAGTCTAGGATAAGATCCATTTTGTCTTATTGCTTCTTATTTTCCATTATTTATATTTACTAGCAAGCCTCCTCAACATGTATATTCTGGTTTCTTTAACAAATATACATGCATACATATTTGTGTGCATATAATGTCTCTGCTGCTATGTTTGCTTTGATTCTTATTAGATCTTTAAGAATTTTGCAAGTCACTGGGAGGGCCAGGAGGGGGAAGGGAATTTGAACAAGGGGATACATGGATAAAAAATGAGACTTTATTCAAAAATTTAAAAAATAAAAATGAATTTTGCAAGAAAAGTTTTGAGCATACTTCTTTTTACTCTCAACTAATCCCATATGCAATCCCATCTTCTTCCCACTTAATTTTGCATTCTCTTTTTTGTCCACTCATCAAGTTCTATTTTTGCTGCCCTTATATTCAGAGATGAGCGACCTTCCACTGGAGCATGGACAATCTACCAGTGTTAATGCTACAAGAAAACTTACTTTCTCCCAGCAGCTACCATTTGCCAATAGCTTCATTGCAACAGTGACATTTCATATCTCCCTCTCTTCTCCACGTTGGATTTTCCAGGCTTGACCTTGCACTGGTATTGTAGATGCTGTCATAATTACTGGGAGTTCAAATACTCCATAGCTATTGTATTCTTAGTACACAATTTCTTTGTATTCAATCACTGTCTTTAACTCTTACCTCTTCCTATTCCATAATGATCTCTGAGCCTTTTCAAGGAGGATCTGTAATATAGATCCAGTTAAGGATAAGCATTCTGTAGTTCCTATATTCTGCAAGTTGATCAGGTGTTGTTTTGTGTTAATCACCACCTACTATAAATAGAAGTATCACTGACAAAAGTAGAGAGATGCATTAATCTGGGTATAACAATAAATTAATGGATTTGTTTTAATATTCTGTCTATTTAAAATGATGAAAGCAGTATACTGTCCCCTAAGGCCTATGATCTGAATAGTCACATGTTTACAACAGGAAAACAATGCTAGGTATTGGTTTTATATGTGGAGTAGAATTTCATTTGAATAAGAAAGTGCTGGATTATTCCCATAAAGTTCATGCTACTTGTCTACCAGTGAAAATGTCTTGCCAGGCCAACTGTAACTGGAGCTCCTAGATTTTGCAGAAGGATAATGATGGTGATTTCTTTTTCTTACTAGTAGTACACAGCATGTTTCAGCACTACAAAAGTTAGTCAGTAGTGAGAAAGCTTCCATGTAAGTATCAGGTGAACATTATTCATGTTTTCTGTTTCTGTTTAATGAACCTTATCTAAATAAGTAAATACAACATCTTCCAATGTAAACTTTTAGTTCATATCATTCATTTGAGAAAATAAAATTGAATGTAATAAATATATATTACATGCAGAAAATTGGATTTTTTCACCTATGTATCTTTAACATAAAGAAAACCTGTATTGTATCATTATTTACTAAGATTTGGGGGTAATTTTCTTTTTTTCTTCTTCTTTATTTATTTTGTATTTATCAAAAAAACAGTAAAATGAATTTAAAATGCTGAAAAGTTAAGAATAACTATAAAGAAGATAAAAATCATAAGCATGACTTATCAAGGGTGATAATGCAAATAAGATTGCTACACATATATTTACTTTGTGTTCAGCTTTCCCTCTGAATTTTTTTTCCATCCCTGTATATCCTTATTCAATGTCCCTTCCCCCTCCCACTACATCAGGTCATTTTTCTTCTCCACAACTCCCCATCCTTGGTCCTTGGGGATATTGATTCTCAATTTTCTGAGAAACTGGCATACTGCATTACAAAGTGGCTGAACAAGCTTACACTCCCACCAACAATGGAGTAGTGTTCCCCTTGATCCCCATCCTCTCCAACATAGCCTGTCATCTGTGCCTTTTATCTTAGCCAATCTAACAGGTGTTAGGTGATATCTCAAAGTTGTTTTGATTTGCATTTCTCTGATGGCTAAAGATGAAGAGCACTTTTTCAGGTGCCTTTCAGCCATTCGTAGTTCTTCTGCTGAGAATTCCCTTTTTAGATCTGTACAGCATTTTTGATTGGGTTATTCATGGTTTTGGGCTCTAGATTCTTGAGCTCTTTATATATCTTAGAGATCAGTCCTCTATCACTTGTAGGGTTGGTGAAAATCTTTCCCCATTCTGTAGGCTGTAGTTTTGTCCTATTTGGGGGGAGGTTTTTAATGACAGCTTCAATTTCCTTAAGGGTTATAGGCCTGTTTAGGTAATTAATCTGATCTTCATTTAATTTTGGTAGATGGTACCTGTGCAGAAAGCTGTCCATTTCTTCTAGGTTTTCCATTTTTGTGGAATACAGATTTTCAAAGTATGATCTGATAATTCTCTGTATTTCCTGGGGGTCTGTTGTTATGTCCCCGTTTTCATTTCTGATTTTGTTGTTTTGGACACTCTCTCTCTGTTTTTTGATTAGTTTGGCTAAGGGCTTATCTATCTTGTTAACTTTCTCAAAGAACCAACTCTTATATTCGTTGATTCTTTGTATTGTTCTTTTTGTTTCAATTGTATTGATTTCAGCTCTAAGTTTGATTATTTCCTGCCATCTACACCTTCTAGGTGAGTTCGCTTCTAATTGTTCTAAGGCTTTCAGCTGCGCTGTTGGGTCTCTAGTGTGAGATATCTCTAAGTTTTTCATATAGGCATCTATCGCTATGAATTTTCCTCTTAAGACTACTTTCATTGTGTCCCACAAGTTTGGATACATTGTAGATTCATTTTCATTGAATTCTAGGAAGACTTTGATCTTTTTCTTAATTTCTTCCTTGACCCAGAGATGGTTCAGCTGAGTGATGTTTAGTTTCCATGAGTTGGTAGGCTTTCATTGGGTTTTGATGTTGTTGAACTCTAACCTTAGGCCCTGGTGGTCCGATATGTTACAAGGGATTATTTCCATTTTTTTGTATCTGTTGATATTTGCTCTATGACCAATTATGTGGTCAATTTTGGAGAAAGTTCCATGAGGAACTGAGAAATATGTATATTCCTTTGCCTTTGGGTGGAAGGTTATGTAGATATCTATTAAATCCATTTGCATCATAAACTCTTTTAGACTCCTTATTTCTCTGTTGAGTCTCTGTCTGGTTGATCTATCCAGGGTTGAAAGTGGGGTATTGAAGTCTCCCACTATTAGGGTATAAGAATTGATGTGGGATTCGAGCTTTAGCAGTGTTTCTTTTACATAAGTAGCTGCCCTTATATTAGGGGCATAAATATTTAAGATTGAAATCTCCTCTTGACCAATTTTTCCTGTGATGAATAAGTAGTGACCATCTTGGTCCCTTTTAATTGCTTTTAGCTTAAAGTCTACTTTGTTAGATATTAGGATTGCAACCCCTGCTTGTTTCTTAGGACCGTTTAACTGGAAAATGTTTTCCCAACACTTTATTCTAAGCCTGTGTCTGTCTTTGTGGTTGAGGTGCATTTCTTGTAGGCAACAGAAGGATGGCTTCTGTTGTTGTATCCATCTTGTTAGTGTGTGATGTTTTATAGGAGAGTTGAGACCATTGATATTAAGGGAAATTAGTGACCATTGATTTATGTTTCCTGCCATTTTTGGTGGTAACTTGTTTGTATATTCTTTCTCTACGGTATTCTTCTGTGGAATTATTGATTGTTTGTGATTTCCTGGGTGTATCTGGAGTCCTTAAGTTGGAGTTTTCCCTCTAATACTCTCTGTAGTGCTGGATTGGTAGATAGATATTCTTTCAGTCTGACTTTGTCCTGAAATACCTTGTTTACTCCATCTATGGTGATTGATAATTTAGGTGATTGATAATTTTGCAGGGTATAGTATTCTAGTTTGGCAGCCATGCTGTTTTAGCGTCTGTATAACTTCTGACCAAGCCTTTCTAGCTTTCATCTTTTCCATTGAATAGTCAGGCATTATTCTGATGGGTCTGCCTCTATATGTGACTTGGCCCTTTTCTTTTGCAGCTCTTAAATTTTTTTTTTCTTCTGTATGTTTTGTGGCTTGATTATAATGAGGCGCGCTGACTTTCTTTTGGGGTTCATATCTATTTGGTGTTCTGCTAGCTTCTTGTATCTTTATAGGCATTTCCTTGTTCAGGTTAGGGAAGTTTTCTTGTATGATTTTATTGAAAACATTATCTGTGCCTTTGATCTGGTATTCTTCTCCTTCTTCTATTCCTATTATTCTCAAATTAGGTCTTTTCTTGGTGTCCCAGATTTCCTGAACATTTTGAGTTATGGCTTTTTTAGTTTTACTATTTTCTTTGACTGATATATCTATTTGAGCTACTGAGTCTTGCACTTCAGAGATTCTATCTTCCATTTCTTGAACTCTGTTTGTTATGCTTATATCTGTGGTTCCACCTTTTTTCTGCAGGTTTTCTATTTCCACCTTTGCCTCATTTTGTGCCTTTTTTATTCCTTCCATTTCAGCGTTTATTTCAGCTTTTAGTTCCTGTCATATTTCTTTCATAGATTTGTTCATCTCTTCCAATTTTTTGTTTGTATTTTCTTCTATTTCTTTAAGGCTATTTTTCATATCTCTTTGAGAGCTTCGATGATCATCAAAAAGGAATTTTTGGTGTTGCTTCCTTCTGTTTCCTCTTTATTGCTCACTTCAGGTCTTGTATTTGCAAGATTGCAACTCTCTTCTGTGGTTACCATGTTGTTCTTTGCATTATTTTTTAATTTTTTGCACTGACGTTTGCCCATGTCTTCAGTGGTTCACGATTAGATGGCTCCTGGTCAGTTGTGGCACTTGGGCTTGTGTCCCTCCTGTCACCTCTCTAGGCACAGTCTGAATCTGCCCTTCAGAGACCCCAGAAGTTATCTGTTTGCTCAGTTGGAGGTCGAGGTTGATAGCCATGCAAATTCCCTCAGCAGCAGCTGTGGGTATGGTGGCAGGCAGACTTTATCTGCGCCTGGTACAGAGTACGCTGGGACTCTGCAGACAGCACCTGGTCCCAGAAGAGGATCCGGAACCGATGGGACTGGGGGTAATTTTCTTTTCCTTATTTATGTATACACATTCTTAAAACAGAAACTTTAGAATTTATCAATAGACTATAACAAAGGAGTATAATTTGACTACAGTAGTTCACAAAAAGAAATATAGTTTAAAACTTTGAGAAAATATTTTGAATTTATTAAATCTATTATGTACTGTCAGTTATTGTTTCTGGAAATGTTATTACAACAATCTGTCAATTATTCTACATACATTTTAAAGACACTTTGTGACATTTTGATTGGAATTTACTGAGGTCACAACAATAAGTAACTGAGATTTGTGACAAATTTATGAATCATTTTAATTATATATGACCATTCCTATCGCGGTAAAAACCCGCCCTGAGATATGTTTTAAACAGGGTTTATTTGGAGAAAATAGCTTATAAAACAGAGCCAGTTTTAGGAGAAGATGACAGGATGAGGTTGTAGCTCGCCGGAGCCTTTTTAAGGAAGATTTTTTATCTCTATGCCGTACATCCGAACTCCCGGGCAGCTGGAGCAAACTGTGCACTCAGTCGGGGAACTCTCGCGAGAGAATGATGACTTCTTGTCTTGGTCCCCTCCCTCGAAGGTCTACTTCCGGAATCCTTTTCTGTTAACCACTCCCCGCTCAATCGTTTACATATATAGTTCTTGATTTCCCGCTACACATTCCTTTAATTCTCAAAATGCCAAGAAATTATAATACTGTGTTTTAATAAAGTGAAGTCTTTATAGTTAACAGCCTTCAAGTAAAAACTTGAAAAATGTATTTTTAAAAGCAAGAAGTCATTCATTTGGTCATATAATGTTTATGAGTGCCTGTATGAAAATAAATTCATTTATAAAATAAATAATATTAAAAGTTGAACGTATTTTTGGTTGTGAGCCTAGCATTTAATGGCTGAGCCATCTATGTTATATCTACACAATGGAGTATTATTCAGCAGTAAGAAAAAATGATATCCTAAAATTTGCAGGCAAATGAATGGATTTGGTGAATATCTTCCTGAGCAACGTATCACAAACCCAGAAAGATAAGCAAGGGATGTACTCACTCATTAGTGGACTCTAAACAAAAAAGCAAAAAGCAGAACATGTCCAAGCTGCAAACCACAACCACTTAACAGCTTGGGATCTATAACACCTTGGACAGGTACCTAGAATCGCATCCCTGCAGAGGACCATCTGACCCAGTCTTGACATTGGGGTGAGGAAAGTGGATCTGCCAGGAGTGGATGCAGAGTTAAACCATATTGGGACCTTGGGAACTCCTCCCCTTGCTAGAGAGGAGATAAAGAGATATGGAGAAGAGAAAGTGACTGGAAGAGGTGGGAGGGGGAAGGGATATTTAACAAGGATACACACAGATAAAAATATGACTTTGTTCATAATAAAAAATAAGAATAAAAGAAATAAAAATGTTGAAAGTAGTACTCATGTAAAATTTTTGCCACATTTTTGTCTACATAGTTCTCTATTTCTAAGGAAAATATATTGAGATTTATCTTTTCAGTGCTTTATATATCTTGAGCACTGAATAATATTAGAACATGGACCATTCAAAATACAAAATCACTGCAGAATAGTAATGTATCTTCTAAAATGTATTTTATGAGAGATATTAATAATCATGTAAACATAAAAATAATTTTAGATAAAAATTATGTAAAATATTCTATCCAGCCTTCTAAGGGCCTTACTTTATTATTATTTTGAACAACTTTAGGCTTTCATCAATACTGAAAAGAAAGTACATAATTTTTCATATTTCTATTTATTCCATTACTAAACTGTCCTGTCACAGAATTAATTTTGTTGCAATTCATAAAAACAATGTAGACATTTTATCTTAATTCAGAGTTACTAGCATACATCTGAATCTATTCTGATTGCTTCTTCTGCAGTTTGACAACAAAAATGTAATAATGACTTATATCCATCATTAGGATCTACTGAAATTTCATTTCCTTAGAAACTTTTTCTTTTCTATGTTCTAATAAGCATTTTATTGGGAAACAGTCAGAAATCTAACTAGAGATTCCAACATTATCACCACTTTTTCTTTCTGTATACTCCAAATTACATATTATAAAACTCTGCTTGGAGGAAAAAAAAGAGGAAGAAACTGATACAATTGTACTATAAGCTAAAAAATTAAAACAAATAATTAAAAAGTTACAAAAAGAGCAATTCAAATATTATCAAACAAAAAAAGTGAACCAATATTAGAAAACTCATGATTTTGTATACAACTTTAAATGGAGTATCTCAACCCACTCTACTTAGGGTAAAATCATCACTGTGATATACATAGAGCTCTAGAAATAGGATGATCTTTATGTTTGCATAAAAGGTAGAAGCATTGGCATAGAAATAGAAAGGATAGATACTATTGTTTCACCCTAGTGGAAAACAAATATACATTAATGAAAATGTTCTGCATTATGTTCTAAACTCTAAAATAACTGAGAAATGGGCATCAGGTAAGTGGCATCATGATAAATCAAAAAAGGATGTCCAAATCAACAGATATCTTTCTATATCTCATATTGTTAGTATTTCTTAATTATGATTATTTTAAAAAAACTAATTATAGTGCAAATTTTATCCAAGAAAGTATTATGATCATCAAAATAACTAACCTTATTTAATGCTGTTTTACAAAGTTAGTGGGTTTTTTATGAAAGACATAAATTATATTGCAAATTTTTGGTTACACAGAAACCTAATTGTAGTGATTAGTTATTGTCCAAATGACTGGTTTTAGTATCTACATGACAACAGACCTGTCTGAATGTGTTTATAATAAAAATATGAAAATAAAACAAAATTAAAACCTAAAATGATAATAGCTTGTGGCAATATGTTACATATGTAATAAAAGCTGGAATATCAGATCAACCCACAGTCAAAAACTAGGCAGACATAGCCCAGGAAGTTCTTGATTTCTGATTAACTTGGCAGACATAGCCAGGAAGTTCTTGATCTTTGAGTACAAGGCCAAACAGGTGGGTTTCAATGGCATACAACTTTAATCCCAACACAGGGAAAGCGAGGAGTGTGACCTATAAGCCTTTTATCTCATAATGCCAGAGAAAGAGAAATTTCTGTGTTTCTGTGAATTCAAGGCTGACTACCAAATAGAGTAGCTCCCACCTTTAATCCTAACCTGGATGGGTTACAGCAGGCCAGAAGGATATTTAAGGCAAACACAGGAAGACAGCAACTATTGAGAAGCAAGGAGCAAGGCTAAAGTAGCTGAAAGATAGCTGGGTGAGATTTGACTGTGGTGTTTCCTCTCAGATAGTTCAGCCTTTCCTCTATATCTGGCTCTGAATTTCCTTCATTACAGTCAGAATTCATGTTACAATAGTTTTAGTTCAAGTATTTGTTTTTATTTAGTAATGATTTAGTGAAATTCTTAAAAGAATTTTAGTAACACCTGGTTGCTGGTAACATCTGTAAGACAATGGTTAACTGTGCTTGAAAAAAGGCATGTTGGGCTAGCTAAAGGTAGATAAAGGTACCTTTTATAATGTGAGGCTGCGGAACTGAGTTTAATCCCCCTTAACCCATGGAAAGGCGAGAGGTTCTAACTCTCTAAAATTGTTTTCTGACAATTTCTGACTTTAATCAGTGTACACCTCCTTAACTTAAATATACAAATTACACATTGATATTTCACAATTATAAATGAAATTATTTTTAAGAAGAAACATGTTCACATGGCTGGGAATGAAGATAATCTAGAAAAATGTTGATTTTAGAAAAATGTGAACAAAAGTAGAAGTTATTATGTATGCATACATGTATTTTAAGATAGTTTCACCAGATATTATAGTCTGGTCTTAAACTCAGAAGTGTCCTAATATCCTCTGAACTGCTGATGTATATGCCACAGTACCATCTTAAAAATCCATTTTTTTTTCTCATAAAAGTAAATCATTGCTTAGGAAAACTATACTTCATAAAAATTATTTGGTTTAAATTTAATTATTTAAACCATTTTCTAAAGCCAGCACCACATCTTAATGTAGACTACTTCCCTAGAATGTGCAAGGCCACGAGTTTAATGTTCAGTCTTGGGAAAAATAATTTCACATAAATTATTTTGACTCTTTTTTTTCTGTGTGAGTATCAACTATAGTAAGTTCTGAGACTAAATGGTTTCAAGTTGAGGCTTACTTTGTTATACAGAAAGTCACTTAAGATTGTTGCATCTCTAAGTGGAGCTTCATTGTCAGAAGAGAATCTTAGGAAGAAGAAGGCACATGAGTTGGCATAGCAGAGAGAGAGAGTTAAGGAGGCTAAACATCTGTAAATTTGTAGTCTTGTTGTGCACTGCTGTCCAGCTAGCAAACAATAAAAAGTGCATGCAGAATCAAGTGTGAGAGTCTGCCTCTATCACATAATACAGTTTGTTCATGATCTAGTGGTCACAATTTAATTTCACAAAAACACCTGACTGTAAGGCAAAACCAGTATTTGGCTCTGTATGAAAAAACATGAATTTATTGACTATCTAGCTGTCTCTGCCATAAGGGCAGATAACTATAATATATACTACTGCATTGCAAATTGCAAGGTATAATTTGAAATGCATTCACCACATGAGGTTTCAAAATATTTGTCATTATTATGAATGCCACTGTTACCATTCTGAGATTCCTTTTTCATTATCGACCTCACAAGTGGTGTAAGAGACTGTAAATTGCTTAAATATTTGTTCTTCACCAGCCAGAGCTGGTGGAAAAAAATTAACATTGATACAAGTTTCTTATTTGATGAGATGAAATGAGAATAAACTTTGGAATTACACTAACTATATACTATTTTTTGATTAATACTGAGGTTACATCACTTAATGAAGGATTATTACAGTTAAGTTTGGATTGTGTTCTTAGGACATAATGAAAATTAAATATTGGAGGGCTATACATAACGATCTGACATTTCCAAACCAGTTACATTGTAGTAATAAATCAAGAGAGAAAAGAGTAAAGTTAACTCTGAACCATATTAAGGGATACAAATCATAAAAGCTACTATGTCATTCCAGCTATATGAACAGACATTTGAAAAATAAATGTTAGATGTAAATTACTACATATAATTAATAAGAGTTTGAATCAAGCAAGAAACAAGTCCTTAAAAGTGTTTTCAGTATTTCTATACTATGGAGATAAAGCTTTAGCTAAACAGTGAAAGGGAGGTTAATGGAGATGAGGAAAGTCACTATAGTCCCAGGTGTTTAAGCCTGGATTCACACAATTTACAAAAAAAGTCTTTTCAGGAATTAAACTTGTCTCAGAAATAAAAACAATCGTGCATACCAATAAATATTTCTAAGTAATGAGCACAACATAGAGAAAGACTCCATAAATGCTAATAAGTAAAAAATAGGGACCCAGAAAATGACTAGAAAGAAAGCATTAATGAGGAGAAAAATAGAGAGATGAGAAGTTACAGAATCAAAGAATGATACCAAGAAAATGTCACCTACTGTCTTTTTCTTGTAGTTTGTGTTAGTTTTCAGAATTGCTCACTTGTAAAAAATTAAATCAACTGGGATGGAGACTACAGTCATTTGAGAAATAAAATTTAAAGTATAAAGTGAAGATAACGTACACATCAGCTGATGGATTTCTTGGTGACGAGAAACATGAGCACCTAGTACTTTAAGAAGAACATGAGGATGGCTGGAACATGGTGACTGGGAAAACCAGAGGAAAGGGAGGATTTACATTAGAATGGGTAAAGTGTATAACATAAAGAGGAATTAAAATTCTGAATCTAATAGGCAAGATGGGGTCAGTATATCCACGGAAGATGAAAGAGAGGTTAAGAAATCCATGCTTGTGTTCTCAATGCAAGATGTACAATTACATGCTAAGGTAAGTGTGTGTGTGTGTTTAGGAAGGTGATGAAGGTACAGACTTGATTTGTTCATTTATTCAAAAAATAGTTTTTAACACTAAGATCCAACAACTGAGATGTGCTTAAATTTAAAAACTAAATTCAACAGATTTTCTAGTCTCAAATAATATCTTTCTGTATGAAAGAAAAGTAAGCAAAACAATGTTTCAAGAGCAGTGTACAAGCACTATGATAAAATGGGGATGCTGTTCAGAGGGAAAGGAGTCTTAGAGCACATTGTGTGCTTTTGGTTTAAAATAAAGTTTTTTTAATATTTATTTTTATTATATGTAAATTGGTCTTTTGCATGCATGTATAATTGTGTAAGGATGTCAGATCTTGGAATTACAGACTGTTGTTAGCTGCCACATGGATCCTAGGAATAACAGTCAGTGCTCTTAACTGCTGAGTCATTTCTCCAGAGCAACTTGTATAAAGAAAGCTCAACACCTTTAGCCATCAGAAAAATGCAAATCAAAACAACTTTGAGATACCACCTGACACTTGTCAGATTGGCTAAGATAAAAGACACAGATGACAGCCTATGCTGGAGAGGGTGCAGAGCAAGGGGAATAGGCCTCCATTGTTGGTGGGAGTGTAATGTTGTTCAGCCACTCTGCAATATGGCAATTTCTCAGAAAATTGGGAATCAATCTCCCCAACAATCCAGCAATACCACTTCTGGGTGTATACCCTAAAGGTACACAGTCACACTCCAATGGCATTAGCTCAACTATGTTCATAGCAGCATTATTTGTAATAGCAAGAATCTGGAAACCACCTAGATGTCCCTCAACTGAAGAATGGTGTAGGGAGCCGGGAGCCCGGTCAAGCAGGAAAGATGGTGCCGGTTTCCGGTACCAAGGCGCGGCCGAGGCGATAAACAACGCTTCTGCGCATGTCCCCCGGTAAGTTTCCACTCTGTGAGCCAAGCCCTCTGACCCTGCGTCATGTCAGGCGAGAGTCTGCAACCAATCAGAAGGGGAGACGTAAGAGGCTAGGGCTT
>PVIH01025135.1:0-21288 GCA_004025045.1 Sigmodon hispidus | reverse complement strand
GAGGCCCGCCGAGCCCTCCTCACCTCTGGTCAGGGTTCGAATCCGCCCCTCATAGACCCCTGCAGTTGGTTCGCTCAGTTCACTCAGTTCAGGGTCGCAGTAGGGCTCTTAGTAGATTCCCTGAGCAGCAGGGGCTGCGGGTGTGGCCAGGTGCAGAGTTCAGCTGCCCCTGCTCCAGAGTGCGCTGGGACGCCGCAGACAGCACAGGTCCCGGTGGCGGACGAGAACTGCTTTTTCAATTCATTTGTTTACTTGTGGATTGGTTTGTTTTTTTTGTTTGTTTGTTTTTTGGTTTGTTTTTTGTTTTTGTTTTTGTTTTTTGTTTTTTGTTTTTTTTTTTTTAGAAAGCACTGTACAGAATAAGACTATATATGGTAGAAACTTTCTGATTTGACAGTAAATATTTAGTTTTCTGCAGTCACTATAATGTTGGCCTTAAGTCTATTACATGAAGCCTCCATTATGTTGAGATATAGTCTTTGTGCTTCTAACTTCATTTAGGAATTTTATGATGAAGAAATGGAGAACCTTGTTAAAGGCTTTTTGTGTATCTATTGAGATGATATGATTTCTAGCCTTGGCCATTGATGTGTTTATATTAGTTGACTTGTGTATTTTGAACCATCTTTGCATCTCTAAACAGTATGGGGAGCATTGTAAGAGGTTTTTTTAAAAAACATCAACCAGCTCCCAAATCATGACACCAAAATTTATTATTAGTTCTGGATGCTTGGCCTTAGCTTAGGCTCCTTTCTTGCTAGCTCTTATAACTTAAATTAACCTGTTTCTCTTCATCTGTGTTTAGCCCTGGGGCTTTATATCTTTCATTGTGTATGTCCTACTCCATGTAAGCAGCTTCCTGGCTCTGAGTGACTCCCTCTCTCCCTCATTCTCTTATCTCATTTTCTCAAGCCTAGATTCTTCTCATACTTATTCTCTCTGCCTGCCAACCCTGCCTACCCCTCCTATGCCTAGCTATCTGCCATTCAGCTTTTTATTAGACCAATCAGGTACTTTAGGCAGGCAAAGTAAAAGAGCAGCACATCCTTATTAATTAAACAAAAGCAGCATAAACAAATGTAGCACATCTTTATGTAATTAAAGTAATATTCCACAACAGAGCATTAATGTTATTTCTTCTTTAAAGACCTGATATAATTGTCCTCAGCTTTTCTTTGCTAGAAGACTCTATTCAATCTCATTGCTCATTATATACTTAAAGGTTGATAGGTCTTGATTTATCTTTGAAAGGTTGCATGTGTCTTGGAACTTACAGGGTTTTCTTGTTATTGTTCTAGGTTTTCCAGTGGCTTAAATAGGGTTTTGACATTTTCTCTGATGTTTCTCTATATTTCACTTATAGCTATTGTACTTTTCTTTCATTCATTGACTTATTTGTGCCCTCTCTGAATTCATCAATCCTTTTTCCTCCTAAGGTTTTTAACTCTATTTCTGGCATTTCAAACATTAAGTATCTTTGATTTCAGTTATTGAGAGATAATTTTTTGAAAAAAAATCATGTTACGCTACATTTTTGTGTTTCTTATATTTTTGTATTGGAAATGGGTCATGTGTTGGATTGGACATTTAACTAGCTTTGTGTGAGGATCTTCTGCTAGCGAGCCTCCTTGAGAGCTTAATTTTTACTAATACTCAAAGAGGGGGAAATCATAAGAGCAATACTGCCAACCAGATATAAAAATACACTAAGAATCTATTAAAATCATCTTCTCTGCTATCAAAGACCTTAAAAATAAAACAAATAATAACAATAATATTATATATGAAGCTATAATTTAGTGTAAATGGGAAATAATAAGTGATTGCAATGAATGGTACAGGGACAGAGGGGAAATGAAAGAAGATAGATACAACACTAAATAAAAAAATTTTTAAAAAAGTTTAAAATTGAGAGAGCAGGGCTAGAGAGATGGCTCAGAAGTTAAGAGCACCAACTGTTCTTCCGGAGGTCCTAAGTTCAATTCCCAGCAACCACATGGTGGCTCACAACCATCTATGTTGACATCTGGTGTCCTCTTCTGGCACACAAGCATAGTGGAATCAGAATGTTGTATGCATAATAAGTAAATCTTGAAAAATAATTGAGAGAGAAAATAGCAAAAGATAACATAAATCTAATTGCACAATGAAAACAAAGCATATGAAAAAGTGGAGAGAGATTAATAATAAAAAAGAAAGATTTAAAAACTAAAGTAAATTTAAAACAACATTAAACATACAATTAAAAAAAGAAACACAAAGGAGAAGAAAGAAAAATTCTAATAGCAAAGTAAGGATGGATGCTTTTTCTGGGTCACCTAATATTAAAGTTTGTCAGACAGAAAAGATGGTGGAGTTTAAGATTCTTGTTTTTCCCACAAGAGAGGCTGGTGCTGAGCTCAGACCTGTCAAAGATCAGTTGTCTCCTGATGCTGCAATCACGATAAGATCCTCCCTTCTTGCACACCAGGAGCCTCTGCTGGCTAGGTAGGTCCTCATTTGCTCTGGAGACTTCCACGTTTGTAAGCTTAGTGTTCAACTTCATCAACACACTTTGCTTTGGAGTCACCTAGGAGCCACACCTCTGGTCGTGTCTCTGAGGGTTCTTCTACGTATGCTTTGTAGTCTGTTATACTAGAAACTCTCAAAATACCTGTCCTCAGTTTCCCAAATAACTGATTCAGAGGCTTAATATTATAGTAACTGCTGGACCAGTAGCTCAAGCATATGACTAACTGGTTCTTACACTTAAATTAACCCATAATTCTTATTTATGTTTAGCCCCATGTCTTGGTATCTTTTCTCAGTAAGGCATTTTTATCCTACTTCCTGTGTGTCTGGCTGGCGACTGCTTCTCTGCTTTTCCTCTTCCCAGAATTCTCCTAGTCTGGTTGCACTTTCTCTACTGTCTACCTGGCTATTGGCCAATCAGCGGTTTTTAAAAACAAATACAAGTGACAAGTCTTTACAGTGTACAAGAGCATTATCCCACAGCATCCTTAACTGAGGGGAGAAAATCCTGAGAGTGGGTGATTCCAGACAGGGGCTGCATGGTATCCAACCTTGTGCTCATTCATTGAATAGACAGCACTCTTCAACCCTGAGTCACAATAAACCCTTCCTCCCTTAAGTGGCTTTTAGTCAGATATTTGGTCATGGTGATGAGAACCATGCCAATAAAACTGGTTAATGTTTAAACCAAGAGTGTTTCTCAAGTGTGTTTACAGGCAGAGGAGAAACAGGCTGTATTACCATGCTTTCACATTCTGCTCAGAATTGAGCCCTCTTTGACCTGGGAAAGACTACAGAGGTGAAGTGTTCTATTTTAACTGAGCTTCAGAATGTTCAGTCTTGCTGAAAACCATTAGAGCAGGTATCCAGGCTCTCAGTCTCCCCAGGTGTTATAGTTTGTTTCTTTCCACAGAAGGCAGGGCCACTTCACAGCCAGAGTCTTCTGCAAAGTCTCAATGTGTCCATGTCCCACCCTTTCCCTCTCCACAGCCAACTTGTGGGCCCATCTCCACACAGAGATTATAGGAAGATACTCCAGGTTCTCTGACCTATGACTTGTCTTTGTCTTTGATTTTATGATTGTGGAGTAGCTCAGTTTCAAATAAGAGGCTCCCTGTCAAAGGGCCCCTGAGTAGAGCAAAATGGATTCCTTCTCCAATATCAGCTTGAACATAGGAGGTGTCATGGTCACACAGTATCCCTCAGGGTTCAGGGTTTGTGGACTATGAGACTCTTTCACATGGCTTAGCCTTCTAATTCTCTTTGTATTGGGTGCTCCTGGATTGCTGTACCATTGGCTTCCTCTCCTCCCTTGGGAAGCTGGCGTTAGGGCTGTAGTCAGTTTTTGTTTTCCAATGCTCTTCAGCTTGTCCAGTCACATCTTTTGAGGTGTTCTTCCCTTTCCCTCTTCTCTTTTGGGAATAGTCTACCATAGTTACCCTATCTCTTCTCATTCGTGATACCACTCAAAGGCAGCTCCTGATGTGCCATTACCCTGTATCCATGCACTATAGTTCTGTGTCTCCATATTTCTATCCTCAAATAGTTTCTCACTTCTCCTAAGTTAGTCATACAGTTTTTCTTAATTTTACTAGGTAATCCATGGTTTGTTAACTTCCAAACACTGGAGTGTCTACTTGGCAGTTAATCGGTGGTGTGCAAGCTGTACCTACTTCCACTCAAGTGAATTCACATTTGAATTACATTCCAGCATTCTGGTGATAATGCTATAGATTTTGTGTGCACTCAGAACATACACTGTATGTCTTTGGATACAGGGTTATGTATATGTCAGTATGGCTGAATGATGTTCAGATATTGTTATCCCTGTGGTTACTTGGTTTGTTTACTCACCAACACAGAATGCATAGTCAAGTTCTGACTATGGGTATTAATTCTTCCTCTTTTCAGGGCTCCCATCAGTGCTTCCGAGTTCTTTGAATCTGTTCTTATTGCATATACATTCAGACTCAGTACTTTTTGCCTGACAAACTGACCTTCTTTTACATTATAAAGTATCTCTGATTTTCTTGCAGTCTCTGTTTTGAAAGCCCCTTTGTTGATGTATTGTATTAATATAGCCATAATAGCTTTCACAGGCTTGCTTGTCTGTTATTTCATTTTTCATCCTTTGCTACCCTCCCCTCGTTCTTATACTTGGATGTGCCAGCTGTAAATTGTACATAGTTAGCTCTTGTTTCTTTATCTATTTTGTTATCCTAATACTCTTCTTCCAATTAAAAAGGTAATAATCTGTAAACAAACACTTATTTCAATAAACCCTGCTGTGAAGCTGTAACCGAGTAAGCAGCTCCAGGATTTTCGGGTTGATAATTAGACTTTCTGCCTTAGGTTTCCTCTCAGCATGCATTTATGTTTTTATTTTCTGCCTGAGGACACATGGGTCATTATAGCATCACAAAGTAACTTTGGGAAAAAAGAATTTTTTTTGTTTATGTATGTGTGTGTGTGGTGGACATGTGTGTATGAGTATAGGTGGTCACATACCAGAAGAGGGTGTCAGATCCTCTGGAGTGGGAAATGTAGGTGGCTGTGAGCCTCCCAGTGTTGGTACTGGGCCCAAACTCAGGCCTGCTGAAAGAGCAGTAGACACTCTTAGCCACTGAGCCTTCCCTCTAGCCTTGGAAATAACTTCATGAAAGCCCTGGTAAGTTTACATATCTCTCTAGAAAACACCCTGCCAACCTAACCTGTGTCCATCACCTTGACAACTCTTACCATGTTTGTTCTCTTATTCACTTGTCACGTAATCTGAGTAAATTTTCTACCAAAAAAACCTGAGAATGTTTTTCTTTCCTTTTGATTTTAAGTCTAGAGACAAAGCATCCCAATCTCATAGTTCCACCCATGATTACTTCATCCTAGGCAAGTGCCCATCTTGTTCTGTTTACTTCCTTTTGACCTTATCCTTGGGTATCTGTCCTGATTTGTACACAGCCTTATGAAGCATTCAGAGCTTTGTGCACAGTACTTGAAAAGGCACATAAAGCCACAATGGTCTTTTCCTATTTATCCGTGCCATGCCTTGTCTTAAAAGTCCATTTATGTGACCCTCTAGTGTGTTGCTTCTAACAGTGAAACATTTTTTTTTTCAAATTGGACCTCTCATGAATGCTTTATTTATTTGGGAAATTAGAATTTGCCACAAGGTGCCTCTCTCTATTCAATACCACAGTACTCTAGTGGTTTACTAATCGGTAACAAAAAAAAAATGAAACTGCAATTCTGCTGTTCAAAGAGACTGCTTAATCTGCGCCACTGTGATGGAGAACTGCCTCTTCCTTGTGAACTGGGTAAGTGTGGGTGATCTTCAGCTCTTAGATTGGCGCTCCTGGAGGTTGTGCCTTCCACCTCTGCCCCTTGACCATGTAACTGCTAATGCTTATTATATGACTTGGGTTGGTTTTTATAAATTCTTGACACACATTCGCTAGTTCGACAGTCTGAAGCTTTTATGATGTAGTCCCTAACAGCCCAGAATGACTCTGCTTAGGAAGCTACTGACAGCAAGCTTTCTTTTGGGCTTCAATATGAAGAATACTATATAATATTGTCCAAACATGACAATAGGAAACCTTGGGTTACAAATTATAAAACTCAAAACTTGAATTCCTGTAGGGGGAACACAGTCAGCTAGCTTCATAAAGCCGTAAGTGCCCTGATCACAGTAATGGGCGTAAGGCATGCTCACTGGCCATTTCCTGCTAAGCCAGCTTGGTCTCTATCACTGCACCTGGTGAATTGGTGATGCCAGATCTTCAAGATGCTGGAGGCCAATGAGAGAGAGAGAACACAGCTAGGGGAGTCTCCAGCTGCCAATGGGAAATCTGGACAGGTTATGTAAGTTTGCCCCATATTAGCAATTAACGAGTCTGTGTCCGCTTCTCATCTGACTCCTGGAGTCTGTGTCATAGACTCCTTCCCTTTTGCCTTCCCACCATCTCCTCCAAGGAGTATCCAGAATAGAATGCCCTGCAACAAATCCCCTTGAATAATAAGCATGTGTTGACACTGCTTCCACAGACTAACTAGTATTTAGCGGCTGCTATAGACAAACCCAGTAGCTTGGGACAGTAAACACCCATTGCTTGGTCCCACGATATTTGTTTGGCTGAACAAAGAGGTGGATTCTCCAGTGCTACCTCCTGCTAGTATATCATTTGTGACATGTGTTTTGTAGAGTTGCTCTAGCAAAGGAAGAGGGCAGATGGATCATATAGGCTATTGCTAAGGACCAGGCTTGGAACTGATTTATGACTTCTTGTGACCATACTAAGCTCATCCGACACTTCCTATTGGATAGTAAGACCTGGAGTAGTACTGGGAGATAGGAAGATGAGATGGGGTGAGAAGGAAGCCATTTGGCAAGATGCTGGCTGGATTTGTGATGTGTTCTCTCATTCTGGTCCTGGCCTCCCCACACCTGTCTCCCCTCTACTGTCTTCAGTGTTATGACTGTGTCCTCATACTGCTTCACTTTTTACTTGAGAGATGACTACAGTAGCCCTAGCCATCACACTCAGAGGTGGCAATTTGCCAAATGAAAAACACCATCCTAAGGAATGGAGAACCTTTCCCAAAGCCTTTTACACATGCAATGACCAGAATTTCCAAAGCCCAAACTAATCACTGACAAATCCCTAGTGATCTCTAGCTCTGGCATTTGGAGAGAGGCAACCTTTTTCTCAATCATTTGAAGCAAGCTGATAAGGGAATAAGAGAATGAGGAGAGATGGTGAACAAGCCATCCTACAGTCTCTGCCACAGCTAGACACTGTATTGATGCCATTTCGTTTCCATAATATAATTTGTGATTTTCTCCACGCACTTCTTGTATTATTCTCTGTGAGTTTGTGTCTAGCATTGCACATTGGCTCTCACCGTTAAAGCCACTTTCCATTACATTTGTGTGCCTATGGGAAAGCTATTGATTTTTTCCAGTCACCTCTGTTCAATTTTCTTTTATCTGTGTGTCTGAGTAAACTCCTTTAAATCCTTCTTTGAACAATATTAGATGTTAATTAAATACTGGAAAGAAACCCAGAGGTAGAATGATCTTAAATAGGAAAAGATGGGACTGGAAAATAAGAGGGGCAAAGAATATTGTTTCATTTCTGTGAAAGGAGCAGAGCAGCTTATTGCCTGAGGATAAAGTGGGAGTCTGTGTTTTCTCAAAATTTGTTTCGAGAGAATACTTCATGTGGGCTGGAGATGAGATGCCTGATTAATACACAACATTTAAGGATATCTGAGTACCATAGAGAGCTCTTTCCTCCCTTCTCTCTGAGAAGAATAAGAAATGTGTACTTGATTTTATATGAAGTTAAATAGAAACACAATGAGAATCTCCTCACACAATTACACTCTGTGTAGATGAGCAGAAGTCTTTGGATCAGTGTTAACTCAAGAGACAGGATGGAGGATAACCAGGTGGCTGATCTTGTGGTGAATTGTGTAATTTCTTATGTAGTGATGAAAGGAACAACCACAAAGATGTCTCTGTTCCTCTCCATCCTCCTTACACAGCATCACAGCAGTTATTTTAAGAAGTAAAGATATTATTATGCTTTCAAATTAATGCTATTATAATCTTTGAAGTATCAATTGGCTGTTTTGTACCTGAGTGCCTAGAACATGAAAGTGCCTATGGATAAATGAGGGCAGCCATCTGATATTGCTATGAAACCCTGTTGCATGACTTTCCCTGGAGAGGGGAGAGTATGAACACATATCTATTCCCTCTAAATAACCAGTAACAGTTCACTAGTAACAGACCAAAGAAACAATTCTAGCAAAGTCCAACTTGGAAAACCAGTGTGTTTATTGGGGTTACTTATAGAAACATGGAAGACTCAAAGGTAGCTGCATTACTAAATTCTGACCCCAATATGGGTGCCAACTCACAGAATTCACAACCCTGGAGTGTTTTGTACAACTGGAGGCAGGTTGTCATGTCGGAGAACCTTTTTTCTTCCCAGAAGTCTTTATTACTTGTATAATTTGTAAACAGGAGAGCTTTGTGAGTCTTGTAAATTTCAGGGAGTTCCTGAGACTTGTGAGCTATTTGCTCCTTGAGTGGTAGTGGGCCTGGTCTAAGCTATAATGTTCTAAGTTGGACCTTCTCAATAGCTCCAGGGTATAAATACTTCAATTTGGAAGTTATTGCTCTACAAAAAAAAAATCCCCATGCCAGTGGAGTGGCAGATGCATTTGGATAAACACTGCTGTTACATACTGAACACACTGCCAGAACTAGCAGGCTCTCTGCCATGAGAGAACCAAGAGTGTGTATCAAAGAATCATACTTAAATGGAACAACAATTTGGCATGTTAAAACATGCAATGCTTGCTAGTTTATAGAAGTTTCTGAGACACTAAATATATTTTAGCTATGGGTATTTTTTGTTGATATCCACTGGAAGAATAAAAAAGTGATTATTAGTTGTAGTAATATTTTCAATAAGCATTAAACTTTACTGCAGCAGAGAAACCATTGCAAGGAATCATAGAATAGATTGATTTCACTTCACTCATTTTTTTTTAGAGAAAAAATTAAGTTGTCAGATGTTATGGCACATGCTAGGAGGCAGGAGGATTGCCAAGAGCCAGCCTGGTCTATGTAGAAAATTCTGGGACAGCCACAACTCCATTATAGTAAGACCTTATCTGTGAGGAAGTGGGACAGTTGATGAGGAGGAAAAAAGAAGGGTGGCATGGAAAGGGGGGGAATATGAGAATCTTCCCATCAGGCAGAAGAGCTCATGCGGTTGGGAGTCTCCCAAGCAGTCCCCTCTCTTGTTCTCCCTCAATATTGTCACAACAACTGGTCTACAGCACATTAATAAGTATATTCTTGATTCTCGACAGCAGTTGCTACTTTCTTAGAAACTCTGAGGAAAATAGACATTTAAATACTTCACAATTTTGGGACATGTGGTAAATAGGGATGTGGTACACATGCACCCCTATATACACATACATACCTGCATTTTGCAGTTTACTCTGCCCAGGAGTCATCTATATTCTTGTAGCTGCCGTATCCAGGGAGGCCACAGATGTACTCGTTCATGTGGCAGTACCAATCCTGACAGGTCAAGGGAGTGGCTTCCAAATGTTTCATTGCAGAAGTACATCTTCCTCTCATGACTACCTACTGACCCATAGGGTGATACCCTAAGACTTTGGAATATTTTGTTTTATGGCAATTTTATCCAACAATGATTACTACAGCTGTCTAGCTTATAGCCATTGGCTGTACTCTGCCCACATCTACCTCCATGTGCTTTAATCATGTACTTTCATGCATCCATGTCATTCATGTTGCTGTTTGGATTGATCAAACTGTGTGGGAGCCTTGTAGACTAGCTCTGTATTCAATGGCTTTGTCCGTGTTTAAACTTTGGTTACATTTTTTCGCTATTACACAAGATAGGCTAGGCTCATCCTGGATTTTCCCTGTGCCAAACCTGGAATCAGCCACTTTCCCCAAGAGTCCTGGTTTCTTTTGGTAGAGATTGCTACTTAGAAGCCAATATCTAGATGTTAAGTATCTTATTGCCAGTGAAGTAATCATTTTTCTAGGTCTTGCTATCTCAAGTTTATATTGAAGCCTACTACCTGGGCCAGTAACATGACTCAGCCAGATATGACCATCTCAGCTCAACCCCTAGAACCCACATGATGGAAGAAAAGAACTGATTGCTGCAAATGTCCTCTGAGCTCCAGATGTATGCCATGGCATGCACATTACATGCAATAATAATAATAATAATAATAATTTTAAAAAGCCTCCTACTTAATTTGCTTTTGTTTTAAATTTTACTGAGGCAAAATGTACCTAATACAAAGTAGATTTATTTTAAATTTATTGCCTGCTGTATTTAGCAAATCCACAAACCCTTGAAACCTATCATTTGACCTTTTATAGTCTTCCCCATTTAGAACTTTTTAATGTGCCTTTTCCTCAAGACATTTAAGTTTATTTTCAAGCATCATATACATTTGTCTCACTTTCTTCATACACTATATGCCTGAGACTTGTCCATCTGTTGCTGGGGTAGGAATGTAGTGTGTGTGTGTGTGTGTTTGTGTGTGTGCACACACGCATGTGTGTGTGCTCGTGGGTGTGTGTCTGTGTGTGTGTGTGAGAGAGAGAGTGTATGTGTGTGTATCACAGTTGGTTTTACCTGTTTGCTAATTGACATGCATTGGGCTGTTTCCTGATTGGGGCTGTCATGAAAAGAGCTGCTGTGACTACCTGGGTTCAAGGTTTGTGCAGACACTGGCTTCTCGTGATTTTCTCTCCTAGAGATGTGTCAGAGGATGAGTGTTCTTTTTAAGTCTTCTCACTTCAGTCCTCCTTGCTGGTCAGTAATGGGTTCACTGTGGTTTCAATTTGCACTTCTGAAATAACTGATGGCAAGCAGCACGGGTGTGGCCCTTCATATGCCTGTTCAAATCTGTTCCCTGGCTTGAAACCTTGAGTTTGTTTCCTGTAAGATGTTGAGGCTTGTTCTGTAGCTCAGACTCACTTTCTACATTCTATATTTTTCCTGCCTAAGACACATGAGTATCTGAGTGCTGTGATTATAGACATGTGCCACTAGGCTTGGCTCCTTGCCTTTAAAAAAGAAAAGAAAATGAGTTACAGGGCAGGTGACATGGCTCCGTTGTGCAGTGCTTACGCTCCTTGTGATCTGAGTGCCATCCTCAGATCCCGCCAAAGATGGAAGGGGAGGAATGACCCCACAAATTTGTCCTCTGACCCCCACAATCCCATCATGGTGCATGTATATGATTGTGTGTGCACAAACACATTAATGATGAAGATAAATAAATGCATTTTAAAACATTGAACTATAGGGTTTTGTATGTTCCAAACACTAGGTTTTGCCAGATATAAGCGCCATGGTTTTATCTTTGATCTTTGAATTGCTTTTGAGGTTTGGGGTTCTTTTTTACAATATCTTTTAGAAAGTAGCAAATCTTTATTTTGTTGAATTCCAATTTGTGGAAATTTTAGGGTTTATATTGTTTTGTACTATCTAAAGAATTTTTTTTTGTTTTTTGCAGATCCTAAGATCTCATGAATATTCTCCTATATTTGCTTTCATTATAAACTGTATAAATATCAGCCTTTATGTATCTGTCTATATTCTCCCTTTCAGGTAATTTTTATGAAGACAGAAATAAAAGGGGTGAGGCTATTTTTTTTCACTTGTTTTAACTGATAAAAGAAAACTTTGGAGCTGGAGGAATGGCTGAGCACTTAGCACTCACTGACCTCATAGAGGACTTAGGTTCAGTGTACATACACATGCAGCCTAAACGCTCATAGGCATAAAAGTAAGCTTAAAGCAAAATTTTTAAAAGAAAACTTCATGGCATGGAACATGATCTAATATGTGTGTATATGCTGTAGAATGGCTACATCAAGCAAGTTTACTCATATATTAATGCATATTTATTCCTGTGGTAAAGAGCACTTAAAATCTGTGCTCTTAGCAATTTTAAACATGTGTTTTTGTCAAGTTACTACAATGAACAGTAGGTCACTTGGCCTCGCTCCTACTATATAACTAAATTACTTATTCTTGGACCAAAAGCTTCACCTTGCCCAGCCACTGGTTACTTCCCTTTCACTCCCTGCTTTTGTGTGGTTTATCTTATTTATTCTACATATCACTGAGATTTTTCTTTCTGTGACCACATTCCTGCATCTAACATGGCTCTCCAAGGTCAGCAATGCCACAAATTACCAGACCTCTATTATTTATTCATCTATTTGTTTATTGTATATAGAGTCTTCTTTGCTAATTATCCATTGTTGGACACGTATGTTGGTTTCAAGTCTTGATTAATACTACAATAAATGTGGAAACTATTTTTGTATTTTGAAAATGTTATGTTCCTGTCATGCTAAGGCTCTAACCCAGAGCCTTGCATATGCTAAGCAAGCATTCCCCCCTATGCTGATCTCCAATCCTGTAAATTTTCTTGAACGCACCAATTGCTCATCTTGTGGGTGTACACATAGTGGTGTGATTGCTGGGTAATGATGGTTCTGATTTTACTTTTTTGAGGCATCTCCACACTGTTTTCCATAATAGTCATCCTGATTTACATTCCCAACAACTTCCAGTGAGTTTTCTCCTTTTCTCTGTATCAGTCTTTTTCCAGCACAGATGTCTGTTTGTTTGTCTCGTATCTTAAAAACACTGTCCTTTGCCCTGATTGTCTGCTGACATTTCAAAAGTCAACTGTCCACAAGTGGGCAGAAGTATTTTTAAAGTCTTCAGTCTCCTCTTTTACACTATTTCTACATTGTCTTGATTACTTCAGCTTTATAATAAGCAGAGCCTCAGCTAGCCCCTCCCAGTGGTCCATACCAGGGCTTACAGATTCCTGCACCTTAAGTAATTAGTATAATTTAGTGAAGCTGTTCATGTATAAGCAGTTTTCTTTATTTTAAAACTCAAAACTGAAATTTCAACATATATTTTCATTTATTAATGTTGTTAATCATGTCCCTTGCCCACATATTTCTCATCGTTTATATTCTGGTTAATTTTTAATTCTATCTTTTCTACTCATACTATACTTAATAAATGTAGAAGATAGCCTTTCATTTCCATATATCCAACAATGTTACCTTCCTGCTTTCTTCAAGTATAGCTCATTCAGTCTGTCTTTCCATTTCCCACTTTAAAGAGAGGTACAACTCTTTCAATATCATAGGTGGATAGTGAATCTGGACTGGCACAAAGACTCAGCATTGGGGTTGTAATAGAGAATGGCAATTGCAAGGTGGCTGAGACTGACAAAAATGGTACTTCAGTGATGTGGGATGTCTTTCTGTACACTGTGAATTACCATTGAATAATAAAGGAACTGTTTGGGCCTATTGCAAAGCAGCTCAGAGGCAGGCAGGAATTCCAGGCATAGATAAAGGTGGAAGGTAGAGTTAAGATCCAGCCACCCAAGAAGCAAGATGTAAAGAAACACAGATAAGCCATGAGTCATGTGACAATATACAGATTAATGAAAATGGGCTGAGTTAAGTTGAAAGAGCTATCAAGTAATGAGCCTGAGCCATAAGCCAAACAGCTTGTAATTAATATAAGCATCTGTGTGATTATTTGAGGCTAACTGGCTGTAGGACTACAGATCTAGACCTCAGGCTAACTGGACCAGCTACCCTTCAAAACTCCATGCCATTATTGCCATAGGAAAGCTCAATTTGCCAAATTTTCAGAAGCCTGGAATTTTAAATTTTAATACATCTCAATTTTTTTCAATTCCCTACATATGCTCCAGGGTCCTTTGCATTGAATTCATAGTTCTCTTGCCTCAGTCTCCAGAGTGCTGGGATATAGTATATATCATGGCTTCAGGCAACAAATCTCAGCTTAAAACAAAACAAATAGGCCAAATCAAACTTCACTGTAGGGTCATAAATGACTACATGCTCCGGCTTGCAAAGCCAATCTGCACAAGCACAGGAAGTGAATGAAAAAATTGACTCTGGAAAACAGTAAGTCATACTTGATGCATAAGCACAGTGATTCCTTATAAAGTGGGTGCTTTAAAACTATATAGACTTTTTAAATAAATATCTTTATTCTTTAATAATTTCATATATGTATATAGTATGTTTTGATCATGTTTACGCCATTGTCCTTTCTTATTCCCCTCCCACTCCTACTGAACTCCTTCTCAAAATATCTTCTTACTTTCATGTTTTGTGTGTGTGTGTGTGTGTGTGTGTGTGTGTCCTGAGTCTAACTGGGGTTTCTTGCATGTGTATAGGTATGAAGTTAGATACTAGAGGATGGGCAGCTTATCAGTGGCTATACCACTGAAGAAAATGGCTCCCTTCCGCCTCGCAGTTGTTAGCTGTTGATAGCTCCTCGCCAAGATGGGACTTCATGTCCCTAGTTAATGGTGACATTGGTGGACCCAATCTTGTGAAGATCTTGTGCAGGTAGTTACAGCTGCTGTGAGTTTATGAATAAAACAGCTATGTCATGTAACAACGCTCTTACACATCCTCTGGTTCTTAAGGTATCTATAACCTGTTTTCTAAGATGTTCCCTGAGCATCAGAGGGAACAATATGGATACCCCTCTTAGGACTGAGCGTTCAACAGTCACTTATTCTCCTACTTTGGCCAGTTATAACTCTCAGCATTGCCCAATTGCCCATTGCTCATTGACTGCTAGAAAGAAAGAAAGAAAGAAAGAAAGAAAGAAAGAAAGAAAGAAAGAAAAGGAAGAAAGAAAGGAAGTAAGGAAGAAAAAGAAAGAGAAAAAACCCAACTTTTCTGACCAAGATTGGGAGCAGCAGAAACCAGTGGATATAAACATAAATATTTTAGCCATTTGACAATATGCCCATTTAGCAAACACAGCAGTAAGTAGGCTACCCATGAGGACCTATGACTTCAACAGCCATGGGCTTTTGACCAAGTTTACAAAGTTCCAGGCATGAATTTCCTCCTGTGGAACAGACCTGAAATTCTATCAGTAAGTGGCTGGTGATGCCATAATAGTCAAGCTGGCCTTACACCAGTGGAAATCTCTTGCCTGGTAGGCTGGTACTCCAGGGGCTCACAGCTTTTCTTTCCCAGTGTCTTCCACAACACCTTCCAGCACTGGGGAAGCTTCTGGCAGGGAGCAAGCTTCCAATCTAGCTCCAACTTGATAAGACTATGTCCTGCAACAAGTGTGCAGTGTCTTCAGCAATAGTCTTACAAACTAGTTATGATTGGAGGTAGAAATCACTTTCATTGTTTGGGGAACTTGTGAGACATCCCTGAACAACAACTCATAGGGAGATACCCCATGCTCAGCACTGTTTAATTAACCTATGACTTCTGAAAGCACCATTCACCAGTCTGACTTTTTCTTCAAACTCTATTTTAATTATATATTTTTAATTAGCTTAGTTTGGGCTAATGATCCCCCACTCTTTTCTATTTCCCCATTTTATATCAGTCCCCTTCTTGGAGCTCATTTTCTCCTTTTCATCTCCTTTCTGGCATTCTGGCCTCTACAGACACTCCAAGTTAAAACACACAAATCTTAAACTTCACAGCTAGGATCCGCACATGAGTGAGAGCATGTGGTACTACTTAGAAAGCAGGATTTTAATTTTTAAATTATATACTACAGAGGTCCCATGTGTTCTGTGCTCAGTTTGCCCACTACTCATACCAGTGATGTACCTGTGGGACATTTGATAAGCCAATATTAGCTATAGTCTCTTCTCCATTCTTATGCCCCAGGGTACTTTTCTGTTCAAGGATCCTGTCCACAATTCCTCCTTGTGATTAGTTGTCCTGTCCCCTTTTGCTCCCCTTGGCCATGACATTATAGATTTTCTATACTTGTAACAATTTTCACAGTTTTGAGTATTGGTCAGCATCATGCTGAATGCTCTTCTGTTGGAACAATTAGATTGAGATTTCGGTATCTGGAGAAGCAAATCACAGGGTAGAGTACCATTGCCATGACAAGTCAAAAATGCAACACTGCATTTTGCTGTTCTACTGTTCCACTCTTAGCCACTGGGTTTCAGTTCTTGTGAGTTCACTTAAGATTTTTTTCTTTTCTTTTGGTTTTTTTTTTTTTTTTTGAATAATCATTGAATGGTCTCCTTACCTTCTGGCATTGCAAGCTGCAGCAGGCTCATCTAGGGTAGTTTCCACCACAGGCCTAGAGTCAGCTGCATATGGGGATTTGTGGTTCCTTCTATTATAGAGTAGGGTTAGAAACTACCCCACTCTTACCATATCTTATAAAAGGCACAGAAGATCAATGTGCTTTATCAATGATGGTATTGGCCTTGACCGTCAGGGCTTAGCAGGCTCCCTCACTGTAGAAGTACCCCTCCTCCCACTTCCATATTGGGGCTCTTTGGAAATTCATCCTTAGGCACAGCAAACACACACATAAGAAACAGGGAGTTATTAGCTACGTTCTTAGAGTTACCATTATAAGTTATTTGGATTTCTCCATGTACAATTTGACTATTCCTCCATTTGTTATGTTCGTGTAGATTGGTAGTTGTTTGTTTTACAGTTTGGATTGTGATCAATTTCTCTATTCACATTATTCTAGCTTGCCAGGTAAGATTGCCAGCTGGATCCTGTATGCCCTTTATATGCCTCTATTCACACAGCCAGAGTTAGGATTTTGTTTTATTTCTGAGCACTTTTCTGATTTCTGGACTTTCAAAATTCCTCAGAAAAATCTTTCTTATTTCTTACCTAGTTCAAAAACTTAGTATTTATTTAAGTCAGTCTGGTTCCTTTCATAGGGAGATAGTATAAGAGCAAGATCTATGTTTAGTTGTATTCATTGCTACCAAAATATCATTGCCCTCTGCTCATACCATAAAGAAATATGTGTGTGCTAACTGGTGTGGATACATTTGTCTATCATCATCATCATGAAACTACATAAAGTTCAAAATGATGACTGTTTCAATCCTTCAATACCATATGGGAATTCAAGTCTCCAATTTGCCAATCTAAATTTTTTGCTCCAGTTATGGATTCCCTAAAGCCATCATCTGCAATCATTCTTTCATAAAAGCACATGGTAAGAACATGGTGACTGTCTCTTTCAGAATACCTAGAACATTCTAGGTGGTCTGTGCTGTTCATGCTTTAGGTTCAGCTCTTGGTGATGTCTCTGAGGAAACCACAACAGTCCTTGGATCAAAGTAGCTTTCTACAGTACTCTCTCATAACACCATTTCCTTTGTAACCTTAGCCAGGAAAAACATGCATGACTAGTTTTGCAAATGAGTTATATAATTGCTTTTTCTCTCTTAAAATTTTGGCTTTGTGATGTGTAGAGATAAGCACAGCATCATGCTTGTATGTGGCAAATATTAAAAAGTTACTGAACACGTAGAATCAGCTTCTACCCAGTGAGACAGAGAAAGGCTCAGAATGTAGTCTTAAGAATATTTCTGCTTTCTGGCATTTTTAGGTCCTCAGAATAATTTGCTTATGCACATCCAAAGTTCACAATGTGGAAATGGCACAATACTGAAATTAAAAATGAGCAAAATTTCTAAGATTCATAAAGTCATGCAGAAAACCGTATGTAAAATAATTGCATTGAAGTGAGCAGCCTCTAGTTGAGGTATGCCAGTCCCTGAGGGTGCCTCTTAACCATTGCCCTGGAAGGGACCAAAAAATATCACAGTGTAAAGCTGAAGAAAGACAGATGACTCATGGTGTAGGAGCTGGATATTGGTAAGAGTCAGCCATCAGGCAGGACATAGGTGGAACCCCCATCCTTCCCTAGAGGAGATGTTGATGCAATAAAAACTGTCAGTGGCTTTTCTTGATGTACATACCATTTGCCTGGAATTTCCTTTATATTATTATTTTGTTATTAGCCCTTAGATACCTGTTTGCTTTCTAATGAGAGAAAGAAAAGAGATGACTCTGTATAGGAGGGGAGAGAGGAGAACCTAGGAAAAGTAGAGGGAGGAAAAAATGTAATCAGGAGATATTGTATGAAAAAACAACTTCAATAGAATAAAAAGTAAAGAGTAAATGAATAAAAGTATTTTAAGGCAAACTGCATCAGCAGAGAAGGACTGAGGTATTTGAAATTCAGACGCCATCCAGAGGTGAGCAGATTCTGGCACTTGGACCACCAGTCCGGATAGTACCTCTCCAGGACCAGGGTCAATCCCTAGAGTCTGATCTCAGCTCTCCCTCGCAGAAAGAAGCTAGGGTTCGACTGTGAGGGGCTCCTCCAACCACACCTAAAAGAGGGGACCTTGCACAGCCATGCCCAGCCTCCAGGGCAAATTACATCATCAGAGAAGGACTGACGATTTAAAATAAAGATCCCTGTCCAGAACAGAATCAGAGATTGAGCAGACTCCTTGCTCAGAGGAGACAGGAGATACACAAGTCCTCTGGCCTATTCATGAAGCACAGAAGCCATGGGCAGATGCCAGTGCAAAAGTACATATAACAATATAAAGAACAACAAGGCAACAACAGAAGAAACTGGTGGCCCTACAACTACAAGACCTGAGCAGAGCAATGAAGAGGAAACAGAAGGAAACAACACCAAAAACACCTTTATGAAAATTATTGGAGCCTTCAAATAAGGTATAAAAAATTCCCTTAAAGAAATAGAAGAAAATATAAACAAAAAAATTGGAAGAGATGAACAAATACTGGAAAGAAAACCAAGAAAAGGTAAACCAGAAAATGAAAGAAACATTCCAGGAACTAAAAACTTAAATAGAAGCAATTAAAAAGGCACAAAACAAGGCAAAGGTGGAAATAGAAAATCTGAAGAAAAAAGCTGGAACTACAGATACAAGCATAACCAACAGAATCTAAGTGATGAGAAACTCTAGAGTGGAAGACTCAATAGCAAAAATAGATACATCAGTTAAAGAAAATACTAAAACCAAAACAGCCATAACAAAAAACATTCAAGAAATCTGGGACACCATGAAAAAACCTAACCAGAGAACAGTATTAACAGAAGAAGGAGAAAAAAGTCAGCTCAAAGGCACAGATAAAGTATTAATAGAGGAAAACTTTCCTAACTTAAAGAAGAAAATGCCTAGGAAGATACAAAACGCTTACAGAACACCAAATAGATATGACCCCCCAAAAAAGTCTGCTTGCCACATAATAATCAAGTCACAAAACATACAGAAAAAAGAAAAAATTTTAAGAGCTGCAAAAGAAAAGAGCCAACTTACCTATAAAGGCAGACCTATAAGAATAACACCTGACTATTCAATGGAAACGAAAGCAAGAAGGGCTTGGTCAGAAGTTATACAGACACTGAAAGAGCATGGCTGCCAACCTAGACTACTGTACCTAGCAAAATTATCAATCACCATAGATGGAGTAAATAAGATATTTCATGACAAAGTCAGACTAAAACAATACCTATCTACCGATCTGGCCCTCCAGAAAGCACTAGAGAAAAATCTCCAACCTAAGAATCCCAGATACACCCATGAAACTACAAACATTCAATAATCCCAAAGAAGAAAAGCCCAGAGAAAGGAAAAACATACAAGCTACCATCAAAAATAGCAAGAAATATCAATGAGTGGTCACTAATATTCCTTAGTATCAATGGACTAAATTCACCTATAAAAAGACACACACTAACAAGATGGATACAAAAAAACAGAAGCCATCCTTCTGCTGCATACAAGAAACACACCTCAACCACAAACACAGACACAGGCTCAGAGTAAAGGGTTGGGAAAAGATATTCCATTAAATGGTCCTAAGAAACAAGCTGGGGTGGCCATCCTAATATCTCACAAAGTAGACTTTAAGCTAAAAGCAATTAAAAGGGACCAAGATGGTCATTACTTATACATCACAGGAAAAATTGATCAAGAGGAGATTTCAATCCTGAATATTTATGCCCCTAACATAAGGTCACCTACCTATGTAAAAGAAACACTGCTAAAGCTGAAATCTCACATCATTTCTCACACCCTAATAGTAGGAGACTTCAATACCCCACTTTCACCCTTGGATAGGTCAACCAGACAGAGACTCAACAGAGAAATAAGGAGTCTAACAGAGGTTATGATGCAAATGGATTTAATAGATATCTACAGAAGCTTCCACCCAAATGCAAAGGAATATACATATTTCTCAGATCCTCATGGTACTTTCTCTAAAATTGACCACATAATTGGTCATAAAGCAAATATCAACAGATAAAAAAAAATGGAAATAATCCCTTGCATCATATCGGACCACAAGGGCCTAAAGTTAAGTTCAACAACATCAAAAGTCAAAGAAAGCCTACCAAATCATGGAAACTTAACATTATTCAGCTTAACCACCTCTGGGTCAAGGAAGAAATTAAGAAAGAAATCAAAGTCTTCCTAGAATTTAATGAAAATGAATCCACAATGTACCTAAACTTGTGGGACACAATGAAAGCAGTCTTAAGAGGAAAATTCATAGCATTAGATGCCTATGTGAAAAACCTAGAGAAATCCCACTCTAGAGAACTAACAACTCAGCTGAAAGCCTTAGAACAATTAGAAGCACACTCACCTAAAAGGAGTAGACAGCAGGAAATAATCAAACTTAGAGCTGAAATCAATACAATTGAAACAAAAGGAACAATACAAAGAGTCAATAAATCAAAGAGTTGGTTCTTTGAGAAAGTCAACAAAATAGATAATCCCTTATCCAAACTAATCAAAAAGCAGAGAGAGAGTATTTAAATCAGCACAATCAGAAATGAAAAGGGGGACATAACAACAGACCTCCAGAAAATCCAGAGAATTATCAGGGCATACTTTGAAAATCTATACTCAACAAAATGGAAAACCTAGAAGAAATGGACAGCTTTTTGGACAGGTACCATTTACCAAAGTTAAATGAAGACCAGATTAATTACCTAAACAGACCTATAACCCTAAAGGAAATTGAAGCTGTCATTAAAAGCCTCCCAAGGCTGTCCCTGACCACTTCCACGGCTCCTGCTGAGGGAAACCCCGCCACGACCTCGAACTGAGCGAACCAACTGCTGGGGTCTCCGAGGGGTGGATTCGGACCCCGCCCAGAGGTCAGGAGGGGGCTAGAGGCCTCAGTGCCTTTATCCCAGCCTGGGAGGGAGAGTTCAGCTCCCATTGTTGCTGGTTCCACTTCCAGGACCCAGCGCTGGCTGCAGAATCCCAGCGCTCTCTGGGGCAGGGGCAGGTGGACGCTGTCCCTGACCA
>PVIH01025134.1:0-21291 GCA_004025045.1 Sigmodon hispidus | reverse complement strand
GGGTATTAGGGTAATTGTGGCCTCATAAAAGGAATTTGGCAATATTCCTTCAGTTTCTACTGTGTGAAATAGTTTGAGGAGTAACGGTAGTAATTCTTCTTTGAATGTCTGGTAGAATTCGGCACTGAAACCATCTGGACCAGGGCTTTTATTTTTGGGGAGGTTTTTAATGACAGCTTCAATTTCCTTAAGGGTTATAAGCCTGTTTAGGTATTTAATCTGATCTTCATTTAATTTTGGTAGATGGTACCTGTCCAGGAAGCTATTCATTTCTTCTAGATTTTCCATTTTTGTGGAATACGGATTTTCAAAATAGATAGATAAGCCCTTAGCCAAACTAATCAAAAAAATAGAGAGAATGTGTTCAAATCAACACAATCAGAAATGAAAAGGGGGACATAACAACAGACCCCCAGGAAATACAGAGGATTTTATTTTTTTAATTGACATTTTTAGAAAGATTATTTCATGTGCATGGTTGTATTGTGTGCATGTATGACTGTGCACCACATGCATGCAATGTCTGTTGAGGTCAGAAGTAGTCTGGAGCCCCTGGACGGGATGCTTATGAACCACCATGTGGGTGCTGGGAATGAATTCTGGTCTTCTGTAAGAACAGCGAGGGCTTTTAACTGCTGGGCCTTTTCTCCAGATCTTACTGACACTGTGTATTCCTATTGCCCTCTGGAGTTTATTTCGCTTATACTTTCATATCACTGTACATCATCAAAGGAAGCCAAAATAGGAACTCATACAGGGCAGGAACCTGAAGGCAGAAACTGATGCAAAGGCCATTTAGGGGAGATGCTACATACTGGCACCTCATTCTTTGCTCAGCTTACTTTCTTATAGAATCTAAGACCAATAATCTATGGGTGAAATCACCCACAGTGGGCTGGTGCCTCCTGTAAATCACTAATTAAAAATTGCCTCCCAAACTTGCCTGCAGCCTGATAGTCTCAGTTCAGGTTCCTTCTTCTCTGATGACTCTAGCCTGTGTCAAGATGACAGATAACTAGCCAGCACAAAGGGTCAAAGCATGAAAGTTATGTTCAAGATTAAGCATTTACACTGCCTGGTGTTTGCAACCTTACTAGCCTCAGAAAATATGTGTGACTTCATGTATTTTGAGAATGGATCAATCCCTGAAAATGTAACATTTTCCAGAGTTTGGCTGAGAAGCAGCAGCAGCAATGCAGGGATGAAGCTATGCACTCAGTATGTGAGTAAAGTGTATGTGGGCTGACTGAGAGATGAAGAAGAAGCCTAGAGAGGGTGAGAGATATGTGAGAGAATGAATGAATGACAGAGTAAGTGAGCAAATAGTGAATGATGTGGAAGAATCATAAGTGTGTTAGTGTGTAAGACATAAAGCTGTGAGAAAGGTGATGCTTGATATAGGAACAGCAAAGAGCTGTATGAGAGTATGTAAGAACAGTGTAAAAAGTGATATGGTGAGAAAGCTATGTATATGAAGTATGTTCCTATGGCTGTGTGGAGAATTACAACTGTGGAGACAAGGAAAAAGTTACATAAAAAAGTAGAAAGAGTATTATGTATGTAAAAGAGAGATGTGTAGACATGTGAAAATTGATGTAACTATGGATAGAGCTGTAAGGCCACATGTAGGTGAAGAAATATGTAGCTGTATGTATAGAATGGAACTGTGTGGAGATAAAAAAGTAAGAGACTATTTTTTAAGAAGTAAAGAAAAGGTTACCATCAGAAAGCACATGTTTCCTTATTTTACTGGTCAGATAAATAGAAACTTATTTTTTTCTAGCCCTTGCCACACTCCTGGATTTTTTTTACATACCCTAGTGGCGACTGGAAGCTTACCCTCCCAATCACCAATAATAAGCCCTTTCTTCCAAACTTGTTTTGGTCATGATGCTTTCATCACAGCAATCAAAACCCTAAAGTCCGTCATTTTGCCAGTGATATAAGGTCTCCTAAAGAAATTGAGAAAAAGACTAAAAAAAAAAAAGGGATAAAATAAATAAATCCCTTAGAATATGCTATGAAATCAAGGAAAAAACAAACAGGTGAAGAGAATTGATCAAGACCTGAAAATGAAAATAAAACAATAAAGAAAACACAGAGAAAATTCTTGAAAGGGAAAATCTAGGGTAAGAGAACAGAAACTTCAGACGAAATTATCACCAACAGAATATAGGAGATTGAAGACAGGATCTCAGGTGTTAAAGATACAATAGAAAATATAGATTCATCAGTCAAAGAAAATATTACATTAAAAAAATTCCTGATACAAATATCCACTGGGACACCACGAAAAGACAAACCTAAGAATAATAGGAATAAAAAAGGGAGAAGAATCTCAGCTCAAAAGCCTAAAAAATATTTAACAGAATCGTAGAAGAAAATTTTCTTAACATAAAAAATGAAATTTCTGTAAAACACCAAATATATTGGACCAGAAATGAAGTCCCTCCACCACATAATCATCAAAACACTCAAGAAAGAAGATTAAAAACTTTAAGGGGAAAAGGCTAAATGATATGTAAAGGCAGATTTATTAGAATTACACCCAACTTCTCAATAGAAACTCTAAAAGTTAGAAGAGCCTGGAAAGATGTCTTGCAGACCCTAAAGAGACCAGAGATGCCAGTCCAGACTACTATACCCAGCAAAACTTTCAATCACAATTCATGGAGGAAACAAGATATTCCATGACAAAGTCAAATTTAAACAATATCTATTCACAAATCCAATGTTACAGAAGGTACTTGTAGAAAAATGCAACCAAGGACATTAACTATACCAATGAAAACAAAGAAAATGAATAATCTCACACCAGCAAAACAAAAAAGGAAGCACACCTACCCTCACACACTCTCTCTCTCACTCACACTACCACCAAGAAAATAATAGGAATTAATAGTCACTGGTCATTAATATCTTTCAAGATCAATAGGCTCCCCCAATAAAACTTGTGGCAAGTTTTATTGCAAATGGAATAGATATGAAAAGAAGATCCATTCTTCTGCTCCATATAAAACCACACCTCAATACCAAAGATAAACATTAATTTAAAGGGCTGGAAAAAGATTTTCCAGGCAAATGGACCCAAAAAATAAGCAGGTGTAGCTATTCTAATATTTAACAAAGTAGACTTCAACCAAAATTAATCAAAAGAGGTAGAGAAGAACATTTCAAACTAATCAGACAAAAAAATCAACCATGATGACATCTCAACTATTATCAAGTATGTCCTAAATGCAAGGTCACCTACATTTGTAAAAGAAACATTACTAAAAGTTAAATCATATATCAAATTTCACATATTAATTGTGGGAGACTTCAATACTCCACTCTTATCAATGGACAGGTCATCCAGATATAAACCAAACTGAGAAATAATGGAATGGAGCTAATAGATGTTATGTCTCAATTGGACCAACAGATACCTACAGAACATTTGTCGAAACACAAAAGAATATATATTTTTCTCAGTACCTCATAGCACATTCTCCAAAGTTAACCATATAGTCAGTCATAAAGCAAGTCTCTACCGATATAAAAAAACAAAAAAACCTATGTACAGAAAAGCCCCCTGAAATCATTCCCTGTACCTTATCAGACTACCATAGATTAAAGCTGGATTTGAGCAATAACTGAAACAACAGGAAGTCTACAAGCTCATAGAAATTGGACAATTTTCTACTAAATAACCACTGGGTCAATGAAGAAATAAAAAAAATTAATGACTTCTTAGAATTTAATGAAAATGAATACACAACACGCCTAAACTTATGGGACACAATGAAAGCAGTGCTGAGGGGCGTTCGTAGCACTAAGTGCCTTCATAAAAAAATTAGAGCCATCTCACACTAGAGACTTTACAGTCCATATGTAAGCTCTAGAACAAAAAGCAGCAAACACATCCAAGAGAAGAAGACAAGAAATAACAAACTGAGGGCTGAAATCAATAAAATAGAAAGAAGAGAATACAAAGAATCAAGGAAACAAAGAGTTGTTTTTGAGAAAATCAGTAAGATAGACAAACTTTTATCCAAACTAACCAGAAGGCAGAGAGAATAAGCCAATTAACAAAATCAGAAATAACAAGGCCCTGAACACAGGCCCAGAGATGGAGTGTAGCTTCAGCAAGACACAACCTTCTCAGACCATGTCATGGCACCATGACAGCATGGGAATAGCTGACCCACTGAACACACAGCTGATTAAGAGCCCCTAGACGAACAACTGACTAAGAGTCAACCAAGAACTAACTAAGAGTGAATTGAGGAAACAATGGGTAGATGCCAGGGCAAGAATACATACAATAATACAAAGATCAACAAGACACCACTAGAAGAATATCAGCTCAAAGGCACAGAAAATATATTTAAAAAAATCATAGAAGAAAACTTCCCCAAGCTAAAGAAGGAAATGCCTAAAAAGATACAGGAAGCCTACAGAACACCAAATAGACTAGACCCACAAAAAAGTCTGCTCACCATATAATAATCAAGCAACTAAACCTACATAACAACAACAACAAAAAGAAAATACTAAAAGCTGCAAAGGAAAAAGGTCAAATCATCTATAAAGGCAGACCCATCAGAATAATACCTGACTACTCAATGGAAACAATGAAAGCAAGAAGGTTCTGGTCAGACATTACACAGACATTGAAAGTCCATAAAAGCCAATCTAGATTACTGTACCCAGCAAAACTAGCAATCATCATGGATGGAGTAAACAAGATATTTCACAACAAAACCAGATTTAATCAATACCTAACCACAATCTAGCTCTAGAAAAAGCCCTAGAGGGAAAACTCCAACCTAAGGAAACGAGAAATACTCATGTAACCACAATAATTGATAAGCCTACAGAAGAAACCCCCCGAAAGGAAATACAAGCTACTACTAAAAATGACAGGAAATAGATCAACAGTCATTAATATTCCTTAATATCAATGGACTCAATTCACCTATGAAAAGACACACCCAAGCACGAAGGATACAAAAACAGAAACCATTCTTCTGCTACATACAAGAAACATACCTCAACCTTAAAGACAGACAAAGGCTCAGAAAAAAGGGTTGGAAGAATATTTTTCAATCAAATGACCCTAGGAAACAAGTTGGTGTAGCTATTCTACTATCTAACAAAAATGCCTTTAACTAAAATCAGTAAAAAGAGACCAAGATAGACACTATTTATTCATCTCAGTAAAAATCCACCAAGACAAAATTTCAATCCTGAATATCTATGTCCCTAACACAAGGGCACCTACGTATGTAAAAGAAACACTATTAAAGCTTAAACCTCTTATCAAACCTGACACACTAATAGTGGGAGACCTTCAATATCCCACTTTCATCCTTGGATAGGTCAATCAGATAGAAACTCAACAGAGAAATAAGGGATCTAACATAAGTTATGATCAAAATGGACTTAATAGATATATACCAAACCTTCCACCCAACCACAAAGGAATATACATATTTCTTAGCACCTCATGGAACTTTCTCTAAAATTGACCACATAATTGGTCATAAAGCAAATATCAACAGATACAAAAAATGGGAATAGCTCCTTCCAGCATATCAGATCTCCATGGTCAAAAGTTAGAGTTCAATAACATCAAAAATCACAGAAAGCTTACCTACTCATGGAATCTAAACATCACTCAACTGAACCACCTCTGGGTTAAGGAAGAAATTAAGAAAGAAATCAAAGACTTCTTAGAATTTAATGAAAATGAATTCATAACATACCCAAACTTATGGGACACAATGAAGCAGTCTTAAGAGAAAAATTCATAGCACTAGATGCTTGTATGAAGAAACTAAGAGAAATCCCACGCAAGAGAACTAAGAGCACACAGCTGAAAGCCTTAGAACAACTAGAAGCAAACTGACTTAGAAGGAGTAAACAGCAGGAAATAATCAAACTTAGAGCTGAAATTAATACAATTGAAATAAAAAGAACAATACAAAGAATCAGTGAATCAAAGAGTTGGTTGTTTGAGGAAGTTAACAAGAAAGATAAACCCTTATCCAAAATAACCTAAAAGCACAGAGAGAGTATCCAAATCAACAAAATCAGAAATGAAAAGGGGAACATTACAAACAGATCCCCAGGATATCCAGACAATTATCAGGTCATACTTTGAAAACCTATACTCCATTTTTTGATGTCCTCTTCAATTTCTTTCTTCAGTGAGTTAAAATTTTTGTTAAATAGGTCTGTTACTTCTTTGGTTATAGTTACTCCAAGGTATTTAATGCTATTTACAGCTATTATAAAGGGTGATGTTTCCTTCATTTCTTTTTCAGCCCTTTTAACTTGAATGTATAGAAGGGCTACTGATTTCTTTGAGTTAATCTTGTATACTGCTACATTGCTGAAAGTGTTAATCAGCTGTAGGAGTTCCCTGGAAAAATTCTGGGTGTCACTTATGTATACAATCATATCATCTGCAAATCTTCTTCTTTTCCAATTTGTATCCCCTTAATCTCCTTTCGTACTCTTATAGCTTTAGTTAAAACTTGGAGAACTATATTGAATAGATAAGGGGAGAGAGGACATCCTTGTCTAGTTCCTGATTTTAGTGTGATTGCTTTGAGTTTTTTTCCATTAAGTTTGATGTTTGCTGTTGGCTTCTTGTAAATTGCCTTTTTTATATTTAGGTATTTTCCCTGTATTCCTGATCTCTCCAGGTCTTTTATCATAAAGGAGGGTTTGATTTTTGTCAAAGGTTTTTTTCAGGATCTAAGGATATGATCATGTGGGTTTTTTAGCCTTCAATTTGTTTATATGATGTATGACATTTACGGTTTTTCATAGATTGAACCAGCCCTGCATTTCAGGGATGTAGCCTACTTGGTCATGGATGATATTTTTTTATATATTGTTGTATAAGGTTTTCCAAAATTTTGTTGAGAATTTTAGCATCAATATTCATGAGGGAAATTGGTCTGTAGTTCTCCTTCTTTGTTGTGTCTTTGAGGGGCTTGGGTATTAGGGGTATCGTGGCCTCACAAAAGGAATTTGGCAATATTCCTTCAGTTTCTACTGTGTGAAATAGGTGAGGAGTAACAGAGTAATAATAGTAATTCTCCTCTGGATGTCTGGTAGAATTCTGCACTGATACCATCTGAACCTGGGCTTTTTTTAACTTGGGATGCTTTTTATGACAGCTTCAATTTACTTTAGGGTTATAGGTCTGTTTAGGTAATTAATCTGATATTCATTTAATTTTGGTAAGAGGTACTTGTCCAAAAAGCTGTCCATTTCTTCTAGGTTTTCCATTTTTGTGGAATATATATTTTCAAAGTATGACCTGAATATTCTCTGAATTTCCTGGGGGTCTGTTGTTATGTCCCCCTTTTCATTTCTGATTTTTCTGATTTGGATACTCTCTCTCTGCTTTTTGATTAGTTTGGATAAGGGCTTATCTATCTTGTTGACTTTCTCAAAAAACCAACTCTTTAATTCATTGATTCTTTGCATTGTTCTTTTTGTTTCAATTGTATTCATTTCAGCTTTGATCCAGCAATACTACTTCTGAGTTTATACCCGAAAGAGGCACATATTGTACTCCAAAGGCATTAGCTCAAAGGCATTAGTTCATAGCTGCATTATTCGTAATATCAAGAACCTATAAGCAACCTAGATGCCCTTCAACTGAGGAATGGATTAACAATCTGTGGTCTATCTACACAATGGAGTACTACTCAGCAGTAGAAAAAATGATATCCCAAACATTTGCACGCAAATGGTTGGATTTGGAGAATACCCTCCTGAGCGAGGTATTTCAAACCCAGAAAGATAAGCAGGGGATGTACTCACTCATTAGTGGACTCTAAACAAAAAAAGCCAAAAGCAAAGCATGTCCAAGCTGCATGAACCACAACCCCTGAACAACTTTGGATCTGAAACACCTAGGAGTGGCACCTTGGATCCCACTTCCTCTAGAGGAACACCTGACTCAGTCTTGATGTTGGAGGAGGAAACTGGATCTGCCAGGAGTGGATGCTGATATGAGCCATATTGGAACCTTGGGATCTACTGCCCAACTGGGGAGGAGATGGGGAGATGTGGAGAACAGAGAGTGACTGGAGGGGGTCGGAGGCAGAAGAGACCTTGAATAAGGATATACATGGATAGAAAATGTGAGTTTATTCATAATAAGAAAAAAGGAAAAAAAAGAAAAAGAACCTAGAAACAACCTAGTTGCCCCTCAACTTAGGAATCGATTAACAATCTGTGGTACATCTACACAACAGAGTACTACTCAGCAGTAAGAAACAATGATATTCTATAATTTGCAGGCAAATGGATGGATAGGGAGAATATCTTCATGAGCTAGGTTCATAATGCCAGGAAGATAAGCGGGGAATGTATTCACTCATTAGTGGACTTTAAACAAAAAGGAAAGCATGTCCAAGCTGCAAACCACAAATACTGAACAGCTTTGGATCTGAAGCACCTTGAACTGGCACTTTGGAGCCCACTCCTTCCAGAGAAACAGTTGAGCCAATCTTGATGTGAAGATGAGGAAAGTGGATTTGCCTGAAGTGGATGCTGAACTGAGCCACCTTGGGAACTTGGGACCTCCTGTCCTTGCCGGGGAGGAGATAAGGAGATGGGGAGAAGAGTGACTTGTAGGGGCGAGAGGGGATGGGCATTTGAACAAGGGGATACATGGATAAAAAATGAGACTTTATTAATAATAAAAAAAGCAAAAAAAAGAACTTAAAGAGCTTACTGTTGAGAGTGGTAGTGATATTAATAGATTTTTTAACAGTTCATTAACAATGTTTAACACCTGCTCAGTGTCCTAGGAAGTAGTAGGTTCCTCTTACCTGCTTAGATCCTGGAAAATTACAACCCCACTTTACACGTATTTGTTGAGTAGAATAGTATTTTGCCTTTAGAATTACTTAATTTTAAACAACATGACTTCTGATATTAATTTATCTGAATGAAGCTAGAATTTGCTTTGTTTGTTTGAAATCTTTCTTGATGACATTTATAGGCACCCAGAGTTGAGAGTCACTGTAGCAAGTTCTTAAAAATTAAATAAATAAATGTACTACAAAAAAAATCTATACTCCACAAAAAGGGAAATGCTGGAAGAAATGGACAGCTTTTTGGACAGGGACTATTAATGAAAATTAAATGAAGATCAGATTAATTACCTAAACAGACCTATAACCCTAAAGGAAATTGAAGCTGTCATAAAAAGCATCCCAAGTTAAAAAAAGCCCAGGTTCAGATGGTTTCAGTGAAGAATTCTACCAGACATTCAAAGAAGAAGTATTACCAATGCTCCTCAAACTGTTTCTTGCAGTAGAAACTGAAGGAATATTGACAAACTCTTTATTTGAAGCCACAATTACCCTGATACACAAGCCACTCAAAGACACAACAAAGAAGAAAAATTACAAACCAATTTCCCTCATGAATACTGATGCTAAAATTCTCAACAAAATTCTGGCAAACCAAATACAACACCATATATAAAATATCATCTACTATGATCAGGTAGGCTTCATCAGATATGCAGGGATAGTTCAACATAAGAAAAAGCTTAAATGTCATCCATCATATAAACAAAATGAAGGAAAAAAAAACAGATGATCCTATATTTAGATGCTGAAAAAGCCTTTGAAAAATTCAACACTCCTTTATGTGTTGATCCTGGAGAGATCAGGACTACAGGGAAAATATCTAAATATAATAAAGGCGATTTACAAGAAGCCGATGACCAACATCAAACTTAATGGAGAAAAACTCAAAGCAATCTCACTAAAATAAAGAACTAGATAAGGATGTTCTCCCTCCCCTTATCTATTCAATATAGTTCTCAAAGTTTTAGCTAAAGCAATAAGAGAATGAAAGGAGATTAAGGGGATACAAATTGGAAAAGAAGAAGTGAAACTATCTCTATTTGCAGATGATATGATGTATACATAAGTGACCCCAAAAATTCTACCAGGGAACTTCTACAGCTAATAAACACCTTCAGCAATGTAGCAGGATACAAGATTAACTCAAAGAAATCAGTAGCCCTCCTACCCACTAAAGAAAAAAGGGATAAAAAAGAAATAAGGGAAATATTACCCTTCGTAATAGTTGCAAATAGCATTAAGTACCTCGGTTTTAACTATAACGAAAGAAGTAACAGATCTGTTTGATAAAAACTTTCAATCACTGAAGAAAGAAATTGTAGAAGATACCAGAAAAGGAAAGATCTCCCATGTTCCTAGATAGGTAGGATCAACATAGTAAATAAGTCAGTTCTACTAATAGCAATCTACAGATTCACTGCACTTCCCATCATAATCCCAACACAATTTTTATAGACCTTGAAAGAACAATACTCAATTTCATTTGGAAGAACATGAAAGCTAGGATTGCCAAACAATTTTGCTCAACAAAAGAACCTCAGGAGGCATCACCATCACCGATTTCACGTTATACTATAGAGCTACATCAATAAAAACAGCTTGGTACTGGCATAAAAACAGACTTGGGGATGAATGGAATCGAACTGAAGATCCTGACATAAAGCCCAAAACCTCTGTACATCTAATCTTTGACAAAGAGGCCCAAAATACTGAGTGGAGAAAAGATACTATCTTTAACAAATGGTGTTGGCATAGCTGGATGGTAGTGTATGAAAAAAAAATGCATGTAGATCCAAGCCTATCACCTGGCACAAAACTCATGTCCAAGTGGATCAAAGACCTCAACATAAAACAGCCACACTGAAGCTGATAGAAAAGAAAGTGGGAAACACCCTCCAATGCATTGGCACAGGTTACCACTTCCTAACTATAATAACAGTGGAACAGACACTAAGAACAACAGTCAATAAGTGGGACCTCCTGAAACTGAGAAGCTTTTGCAAAGCCAAGGACACAGTCAATAAGACAAAATGATATCCTACAGAATGGGAAAAGATTTTCACCAATGATACTAATCTCTAAAATATATAGAGAACTCAAGAAACTTGAGCCCAAACCTTTGAATAACCCAATTAAAAAAATGGGGCTCAGAACTAAAAAGGGAATTCTCAGCAGAATTACAAATGCCTAAATGCACTTGAAAAATTGCTCAACATCTTTAGCCATCAGAAAAATGCAAATCAAAACAACTTTGAGATACCACTTGATACCTGTCAGAATGGCTAAGATCAAAAACACAGATGACAGCCTATGCTTGAGAGGATGTGGTGCAAGGGGAATACTCCTCCATTGTTGGTGAGAGTGTAAGCTTGTTCAGCTACTTTGGAATGCTGTATGGCAATTCCTCAGAAAGCTGAGAATCAATCCCCACAAAGATCCAGCAATACCACTACTAGGCATATACTCTAAAGATGCACATTGGCACTCCAAAGGCATTTACTCAACCATGTTAATAGTAGAATTATTTGTAATAGCAAGAACCTGGAAACAACCTAGATGCCCCTCAACTGAAGAATGGATTAACAAACTGTGGTACATTTACACAATGGAGTACTACTCAGGAGTAAGAAAAAATGATATCCTAAAATTTGCAGGCAAATGGATGGATTTGGAGAATATCCTCCTGAGCGAGGTCTGACAATCTCAGAAAGATAAATAGGGTATTTACTCACTCATTAGTGGACTTTAAATAAGAAAAAAATGTCCAAGCTGCAAACTACAACCACTGAACAGGTTGGAATTTAAAATACCTTGGACTGGCACATTGGAGCCCATTTCCTCCGGAGGAACATCTGACTCAGCCTTGATGTGGGCATGAGGAAAGTGGATCTGCCTGCAGTGGATGGTGAACTAAGCCACCTTGGGACCTTGGGACCTCCTGTCCTTGCTGGGGGGCAGGAGATAAACTGATAGAGAGAAGCGTGAGTGACTAGGAGGGCCAGGAGGGGAAAGGCAACTTGAACAAGGGGATACATAGATAAAAAATGTATGATTTTTTAATAATAATAATCATCATCATAATAATAAAAGATGAAAAAAATGGAGCTCAGAACTAAAAAGGGAATTCTCAGCAGAAGAATTAGGAATGGCTGAAAGGCACATGAAAAAGTGTTCAACATCTTTAGCCATCAGAGAAATGCAAATCAAAACAACTTTGAGATACCATCTTACACCTATCAGAATGGCCAAGATTAAAAACATAGATGATAGCCTATGCTGGAGAGGATGTGGAGTGAGGGGAACACTCCTCCATTGTTGGTGGGAGTGTAAGCTTGTTCAGCCACTCTGAAATGCAGTATGGTGGTTTCTCAGAAAACTAGGAATCATTCTTTTCAAGGATGCAGCAATACCACTTTTGGGCATATACCCTAAAGATGCACATTTATATCCCAAAAACATTAGCTCAACTATGCCCATAGCAGTATTATTCATAAAAGCAAGAACCTGGAAACAACCTAGACGCCCCTCAACTGAAGAATGGATTAATAAACTGTGGTACATCTACACAATGGAGTAGTAGTCAGCACTAAGAAAAAAATGATATTCTAAAATTTGCAGGCAAATGGATGGATATAGAGAATATTCTCCTGAGCATGGTATCACAATCTTTGAAAGAGAAGCAGGGGATGTACTCACTCATTAGTGGACTTAAAAAAAAAAGAGATGTCATAGTATACAAGAGTTCAAGGCTAGAACATAGCTAAATGACACAGTGCCTTACTTCTGCACTGATGGCCTCTGGTGGGGGTGGGGGTGAGGAAAGACTTGTTTACTTTAAGGGTCTGGTCACAGGGAGTTCAATTATGCTCCAGTAAGTAAGTAAGCAGCATGAATGGGCGTTTTTCTAAATGGGGAGTTCATAAGAGTGGTGTGAATCTGAGAGGATTCCATATATATGAAATGGAGTGGTGACACCAGGGCAAGATCCCACTTACCTAAATTTCCAACTTGTAAAAAGGAATTGAAGAAAATCTTTCAAACTGGTATGGTGTTTCATGCCTTTAATCCCAGCACTGGGAAGGAAGGGGCAGGCAGATCTCTGAGTATGAGACCCTGGTCTACAGATCAAGATTCAGAAAAATGAAGCTTAATTAGTGAAAAAAACCACAGAAAACTGGTGAAGATTTAATTGAATGAGGGGGCCATGTTCCAAGCACAGTAAGCAGGAGAGCTTTGGTCACATTCTGCTTCAAGGATAAAAGAAAGGGGTTATGCAATATTCTTCCATGACGAAGAAAAGCCACCATATCCAGGCATGTGTCAGGAGTATCCTTGAATGGAGAACTAAACAGGCCATTTATGAAGCTGTGAACGTGAAGCCTAAATTGCCTTAGAGACCCCAAGATATTGGAGATACCAGATCCATGGGATACCTGTCAAGGAAAGCTGCTAATGGAGTAGAATGATACTGAACTAAATCTCTGACTTGTAAGCTAGCCAAAAATTACGTGGTTTTCTTTGTGAGAGTTATCGTGATCATGGTATTGCTTCACAGCAATAGAAATCCTAAGACACTATGCATATAGAGGAACGATGAACTTGGATTAGGATGTAGCTCTATGAAAGAACATAGATGTGGTGAGATGGTGAATACCATGAGTTGATTTGGCATGAAAAATACTATATTAAAGACATAATTCTGTTATTTATGAGTATAGGGACAAATCTTTAACAATTAGAGACTATACTGTTTCAGTGAAATTGTGGTTGGCTGTAAATTCTCTAATCCTCACACCTTTACTACCCCTGAGTAATTGGCTCTGTTTCTGTTATCAGGTATGACTTCCATCTTGTGTAGTGGATCTTAAGGTCAATGAGAGAGTTGTTGGTTACTACCAAGGTATGAGTTCCACTACTATACCATTAGAGTTATCCTGCCATGCTGGCTATTGTTGTGGTTCATAGGACTGCTGATTGTTTCCTTTGGTAGCTGGCACAGTATCTTCAGAAACCATAAAAAAACTAATTTTGATAGAGGATGTATTCAGGTTAGTTTCAGCTCAAGAAATTCTGGGTTCTGTGTCTGAAGTATATGATGTCTCTAGCAATATGGAAAGGGCAAGAGCAATAGCTTGTAATATTTTCAGTCTCTTGAACAACCCAACAAATAACTCAAAAGAGAGCTTTTTATGCTTGGTGTTGGAGTTTTTGCCAGACTATCTTTGGCTCTTGGAGGGAGCACTGTTAGTCCAGATGAGTATATTTCATTTATAAACTGTATGTCTATATTTATATTATGTTACATTATTTTATATTATATTCATTGTTTCTTTTCTTAGGTAAAGAGTTAATAACTATTTTTATGAATGTTTTAGACATCCTGACTGCTGCTTTACTCTCGTCCCTTCTTTTATATTTATCTCCCTCCCTACTCTCTAATTAGAGCTCCTACTCCTTTTTTTCTCATTTCCCTCCATCAAATCACGCGTATCCTATTATTTTTTCTCTCTATTACACTTTCCACCTCATACTAGGCAATGGTCCCATATTAAGAGATTTCTCTTCACAGCAGAAGGAGGACATTAAAGAAAACTACCAATGATAACGCAGAGTTGTGAAGCCTAGTCCAAACAATATATCTATATTACACGTAAGGCTCAGGGATCATTTTTGAAATAGGGATGATTCCTCTGTAAAAGTCAGAGAAACAGAGTTTGCTATAGGATTATGTATCATAGTAGTGACAGAAGATACCCTCATAAATTATCACCAACATGACTATCTAAACCTGAGATGAAGAAAGATAACCACAGACACATTAAAGTAGATAAGTGAAAGCCCACATCGCCTCAACCATATGCAGAGAACTAAAGGCAACCAAAAAGTGCTGAGAGCAGGAAAATAAGTCTTACTCAGGGAAAGGACCCACAAATTGGTTAACCAATACCAAGTATGTATATAATAACCATAAAAATAGAGGTTATGAATTTGAGAAAAAGAGTAAAGAGAGGTATTTGGAAGACTTGGAGGGAAGACAGAGGGAAAAAAAGAGAAAAAAAGAAGGAAGAAAGAGAAAGGGAAATGATGTAATTATATTATCTTTAAAACACATTTATTACTAAGTACTTAAGGAAAAGATGTCTTCCTGGAACACAGAATTTTATTTTCTGACTATGGAACTCAATTTAATCAATTTAATAACCCAAATGGAATAAAAATAGGTCTGAGCCTCGTACCCCCCCCAAAGGATCATTCTCCATAATCAAGCAGGTTTTGTTCTAGGAATGCAAGAATAACCCTACACACACATAAAAAATATGATACAATATAATACTCTGGACAGAAATCATAAGATCATCATAAATTGATGCCTCTAACAAAGTTCAGCATAATCTACATGATAAAAACACTCAAAAATCTGAAATAGAATGAACCAACCACAGCATAAAAAGGCAAAATAAGACAAAACTATACCTAATAAGGAAAAAACGTAACGCTTTTCTACTACAGGAAGGCAAATATATCCTCTACTCTTATTCATAGCTGCTGCAGTAAGATTAAGTAAACAAACAAACAAATAAATAAATAAGTAAGTAAATAAATAAATAAACAGTAAAAATAAGAAAGCACGAAGTTGGTGTCTCTATTTGAAAAAATAAAATCATGTAGATAAAAGTCTAAAGACTAACATAAAGTTTCTAAAACGGATGAAACACTTTTAGAAAGATAGAAGGAAATAAAAATAAACATGTAAAAATAAGTAGTTTTTCTCTGTGTAAAACAACATGATGCAAAAGCATCAGCAAGGGAGATCTAGGAATGCATTCTGATATCTTATTCGATTTCTTTCAATGACTTAAAGTTCTTGTCATACAGGTCTGTCACTTCTTTGTTTAGAGTTACTCCAATATATTTAATGCTATTTGCAGCTATTATGAAGTATTATGCTTCCTTGATTTTTTTCAGCCCTTTTATAATTTATGTATAGGAAAGCTATGAATTTTTTTTTGAGTTAATCTTGTATCCTGCTACATTGCTAAAGGTGTTTATCAGCTGTAGAAGTTCCCTAGTAGAAATCTGAGGGTCACTTATGTACACTATCATTTCATCTGCAAATAGTGATAGTTTGACTTATTCCTTACCAATATGTATTCCCTTAATCTCCTTTTGTTCTCTTATTGCTTTAGCTAAAACTTTGAGAACTATATTGAATAGATATGGGCAGAGAGGACATCTTTGTCTAGTTCCTGATTTTAGTGGGATTGCTTTGAGTTTCTATCCATTTATCTTAATGTTGGCTGTCGGCTTGCTGTATATTACCTTTATTTATGTTTAGCTATGTTTCTTGTATCCTTGATCTCTCCAGGGCTTTAATCATAAAGGAATGTTGAATTTTGTCAAAGGCTTTTTCAGCATCTAATGAATGATCATGTGTTTGTTTGTTTTTTTCTTTCAGGTTGTTTATATGATGGATGACACTGATAGTTTTTTGTATGATGAACCATCTCTGCACCTCTGGGATGAAGCCTACTTGATCATGAGAAGGAGACCCACAGAGACGGCTAACTGGAGCTATTGAGAGCTCACTGATCCTGAAATAATCTCTGAGGAACCTTCATGGAAAGGAATTAAACCCTCCAAAGGTAGACTACTGTCAAAAGGCTTGGACAGTTTGTGGAGCCTCTTGCAGTAGGATCAGACTATGCTCCTGGTGCATGAACTGACATCACAGAGCCCATTCCCTACAGAAGAACACCTAACTCAGCCTTGATAATGGGATGGGGAACTCGGACCTACCTCAACTGGCTATACTAGACCGAACTGACTCATCTTGCCATACTTGGGAAGTGGATGGGGGTTGGGGGGTTAGGAGGCTGAGGGAGAACTGGGAGGGACTAGAGGAGGAAAGGAAGGGGGAGCAGTGGTAGATATGGAAAAAATCTTTTTAAATAAAAAAGAATAAAAAGAAAATAAACCTACTGTCTGTCTAGGTCATATAATATAAAGATAGAAAACCTATGTCTCTTATAAAAAAGGAAGCATTGCCTCTCTGTGATCTGTATTCACTACTCAATCTTACCAGATTTCTGTAAGCAGGTGTTACATTATCATTGTGAAGCTTGCTAAACTTTCAGATCTCCCTTTATCTCATGAAAAAAAAAATCATTGTTTCTCCCTTTGATACTGTCATAACAATAACTCATTGACTGTTCTTATTTTTATTTTACATATTTTTTTTAACATTTTCCCTGATTCTGGTTCTGTTAGAAGAACCAAAAAAATATGTAATATTGAATGACATTTGTGATTGGTCACTGATTATATTCTTCTGTTTTGGACATTTCCCTACTTCTGTGCTCAACTCAATACCTTCCTTGTTTCTCTGTATTAAAATTGAAGTTCACCTATGATATTAATTAACAAATAAATCCTATGTTAATTAAAAAGAATTAGGATAACAATTCCATTCATAATGTTTCAGATATTATATTGGAAAACACTGCAATAAGAAAGTAAAAGATCTTTTAATTGAAAGATTTAAAAAACCTAAGGAGAAAACATCTCCCCAGGTACATGGAAAAGTGCAATTAGTGCAATAAAAATGGTTACATCACTGAAAGAGATCTATAGATTCCTTGCAATCCCTATCAAAATTCAAATGACATTGCATATATATATGTGTGTGTATATATATATATATATATATATATATATATATATATGAAGTTTTCAAAGAACAGATACATAAAATAAGAAAGACTTGTTTTCTTTAAGGGTCTGGCCACAGGGAGTTTAATTATGCTCCAGTAAGTAAATGAGCAGCATGAATGGGTGGTTTTGTAAATGAGGACATCATAAGAATGGGCATGAATCTGAGAGGTCTGATATCTGAGTTTGATGGGGTGCATGATGCAAAAACACCAAACAATAAATATATAAATAAATAAAGAAAGAAAAAAAATTAAATCTTGAAAAACATTTACTGTGTAAGAAATTGAACTAAATACAACGCTGGTTGCTAGAGTTGTTCATAGTTTAATTATTATGCAGATTGTTCCATGGAGTTTCTGAGATGAAAAACGGTTCCTCTTTTAGTGACAACTTTGAATAATGTTAGAAATATTCTACAACACTTTAAATGCTATAGTTGCTATGTTTCCCCAAATGCTTATTAACTATACTCCGATTTTTACTTCTTGATAAGATCATCTATGTAAATTGTAGTTTGTTATTATTTAAATTATAAACTTAAAAAAAATTTAAAAATCTAATGAAGATGCCTCTCACCATCCCTGACTTCAAGTTATACTATAGAGCTACAGTAATAAAAACAGCCTGGTACTGGCATAAAACCAAACTTGTAGATCAATGAAATAGAATTGAGGATCCAGACATTAACCCAAAAGCCTATGAACACCTGATTTTCGACAAAGAGGCCCAAAATAGTCAATGGAAAAAAGATAGTATATTTAACAAATGGTGTTGGCATAGCTGGATGGTAGTGTGTAGAAAAATGCAAATAGATCCAAGCCTGTCAACCTGCACAAAACTCAAATCCAAGTGGATCAAAGACCTCAACACAAACCCAGCCACTTTGAACTTGATAGAAAAGAAAGTGGGAAATACACTTCTACGAATTGGCACAGGCCACCACTTCTTAAATATAACACCAGTGGCACAGACACTAAAATCAACAATCAATAAGTGGGATCTCCTGAAGCTGAGACACTTCTGTAAAGCCAAGGACACTGTCAATAGGACGAAATGACAGCCTACAGAATGGGAAAGGATTTTCACCAACTCTACAAGTGATAGAGGACTGATCTCTAAGATATATAAAGAACTCAAGAATCTAGAGCCCAAAACATTGAATAACCCGATCAAAAATGGGATTCAGATCGAAAAAAGGGAATTCTCAGCAGAAGAATAAGGAATGGCTGAAAGGCACATGAAAAAGTGCTCATCATCTTTAGCCATCAGAGAAATGTAAATCAAAACAGCTTTGAGATACCACCTGACACCTGTCAAATTGGCTAAGATAAAAGACACAGATGACAGCCTATGCTGGAGAGGATGTGGAGCAAGGGGAACACTCCTCCATTGTTGGTGGGAGTGTAAGCTTGCTCAGCCACTTTGGAATGCAGTATGGCAGTTTCTCAGAAAACTGGGAATCAATCTCCCCAAGGATCAAGCAACACCACTTCTGGGTGTATACCCTAAAGAGGCACAGTCCCACTCCAAAGGCATTAGCTGAACTATGTTCATAGCAGCATTATTTGTAATAGCAAGAACCTGGAAACAACCTAGATGTCCCTCAACTGAAGAATGGATTAACAAACTGTGGTACATCTACACAATACAATACTACTCAGCAGTAAGAAAAAATGATATACTAAAATTTGCAGGCAAATGGATGGATATGGAGAATATCCTTCTGAATGAGGTATTACAAACCCAGAAAGATAAGCTGGGGATGTACTCACTCATTAGTGGACTCCAGACAGACAAACAAACAAACAAACAAACAAGAAAAAAGAAAAGCATGCCCAAGCTGCAAACCACAACCACTGAATAGCTTGGGATCAGAAACACCTTGGACCAACTTCTTGGATCCCACTCCCCCTAGAGGAACACCTGACTCAGTCTTGTGGTTGTGGGGAGAAAACTAGATCTGCCAGGAGTGGAGGCTGAATTAAGTAATATTGGGACAGTGGGACCTTGGGACCGCCTGCTGCCTGCCCCGGGATGGGGTGGGGTGGTGGTGAGGGGGGGGATGGGGAGTTGTGGAGAAGAGAGAATGACCTGATGTGGTGGGAGGGGGAAGGGACCTTGAATAAGGATATACAAGGATAGAAAGTGTGACTTCTTTGTTCATAATAATAAAAAAAAAAAAGAAAAAAATCTAATGAAGATGACTCAGGAGGCAAAGACAGGCAGATCTCTGAATTCAAAGCAGTCTGGTCTAGGAAAGCCAGAAGTACACAGAGAAAGCCTGGAGAGAGAGAGAGAGGGGGCGGGGGCAGTAATAACATCTGTAATGCAGCTTCAGGTACCAGTACAGATAAAAGAAGGTGTGTGCAAGAACAAAGTGTGTGCTCACTTGGTCTTGTCCTTTGCTGCCTGTAGCTGCTGCTGTTTATTACTTTGCTGCTTAAAACCAACATTTCCAGGTTTCCGCCAATGACTGAGGACTAGTGGCCCTGAGGAACACTCCACATGTTCTCTGTCAGATTAGGACTGCTGAGACTAGCCTAGTCCATATGACTAAGGAACTCCTGGCTTATTGTCCTCTCCAGTGTGAGAGAGCCACCAGGGACTACTTAATAAGATATCCAGTCTCAAGGACAGAGCAACTAACTACATGTTCTCAGACAACTATTGTTACTATTCCAAGGTAAATTGATTTAGTAAGTTCTTTAAACATCCCCTTAATAGAACACACACACACACACACACAACACATTCCACTGTTCTTTATGCTACTAGTGGTTCAGTTCCTCTAGAGAACCCTAATATAACAGTTGGTATAGAACCAGCAAAAAATTATAACATTAATATGAACACATAAAAGACACTAAATATCAAAAACAATCTTGAGCAAATGCTAGCATTATCACAATGTCTAATTTTAATGCCTGCCACACAGACATATAAAAAGAACCAGCATGGTCCTGGTACAAATAAGATATTCATAAAAACAGACTGGAACAGGACCAGGAATGAGAACAGAACAGGAAAATAATCAGAACAGAACAGAAAACAGAAAAAAAAACAGAGAAAGAATAGAAAAGAAAACAGAAGAGAACAGAAAAGAGAACAAGAACAGAACAGAAGAGAAAAGAGAACAAGAACAGAAGAGAACAGAAAAGAGAACAAGAACAGAACAGAACAGAAAAGAGAACAAGAACAGAAGAGAAAAGATAACAAGACCAGAAAACAGACAAGAACAAGAACAGATTTGAACAGAACAAGAACAAGAACAGAACAGAACAGAACAGAACAGAACAGAACAGAACAGAACAGAACAGAGCAGAACAGAACAAGAACAAGAACAGAACAGAACACGAACAAGAACAGAACAGAACAGAAAAGAACAAGAACAAGAACAAGAACAGAACAAGAACAAGAACAAGAACAAGAACAAGAACAGAACAGAACACGAACAAGAACAGAACAGAACAGAAAAGAACAAGAACAAGAACAAGAACAGAACAGAACAGAACAGAACAAGAACAAGAAAAGAACAAGAACAAGAACAAGAACAGAACAGAACAAGAACAAGAACAAGAACAGAACAGAACAGAACAGAACAGGAACAGGAACAGGAACAGGAACAAGAACAAGAACAGAACAGAACAGGAACAGGAACAGGAACAGGAACAGGAACAAGAACAGAACA